>CATOSE010000332.1:0-24680 GCA_951812265.1 Taphrorychus bicolor | reverse complement strand
TTGAAGCCGAGTCTGCGGCAGCTCATGCGCGACCTGGCGGTACTCCGCCACGCGGCCGAGGTGCTGGGCGAGCCGATCTATGTCTTCGGCGACGATATAAAAGACTATTTCAACCAGCTGGCCATCGCCTCCTGCGACCTGCACAAGCTGGGCATCGTCTTCCTCACCTCCTCCGAGCTCACCCGCGCTGAGGGCGGCCGCTTCGACGCCGACCAGCTGATCTTTGTCTCTGAGCTGCGATTGGGGTTCGGCACCCACGGCGCCTCCAACATTGCCCAGCGCTTCGGTGAGGCTCTCCTCTACATGTTCAGAGAGGACATGGATCGCGCCGACGCGCCGCACTTGCCCCCCGAATGGCGCCGCCGCCGCGCCGCCATGCAGGCCGCCTCCGAACAGACCTACTTCGACCTGCCACCGGCGAGCGCCGACGGGTCGGCAGCCTCCCATGCACATTCGAGGCGTGCCGGCGCGCCTCTGATGGCCACGAAGGTGTGCCCGCAGGAGCGCCTGTACGCGGCCTATATCTACACGGACGATCCCGTATGGGTGGTAGTCGGAGCGGACCGTGCCTTGCGTGCCCTGCGCATCTGGTGCTCGCTGACCAACCACGTCAATCTCATCATGGCCATCCCCGAAAAGCGCAGCATTGGAACCTAGTGCGTCTGGCTCGGCGTGGTCGTCATCACCTCCCTCGGGCTGGTGGTTGTGCCAAAGGACAAACTGCTCCGAGCCACCTGCACCATTGACGCCACTCTACGTGGAGGGGTCGAGTTCAGTACCTATCGGTCCCTGTGCGGCCTACTGGAGCACCTTCGCGCAGCCAACCTACACGGGCGCAACGTGATGCACGGTCTCTATCGCCCACACGGCCCCGATGGTGCGAGCCGCTTTAGGCAAGCGGGCTAGTGGCCTACGACCTCCTCATGACCAAGCAGCTCCAGAGGTGGCGCACGCTGCTCACTGAGTCGGCCGGCACCACCGTCAAAGCCGCCCTCGACCGCTACGAGCTCGAGCGCCCGCCAAGTCTACACATCGCCATCTGCGGCGATGCGTGTCTCGCCGACGTGGTGCGCGCAGGACTGGGAGGGTTCTGCGAGGGCTACTACTGGTACTTCGAGGTGTCCGAAGCCGACCGCGACCTGGTCACCACCCCCCTTCTGGAGTTCCTCACTGCCGCCTTCAATATCCTAATCTTCTCAGAGTTCTGCACGGGATTGCTCACGTTGGACACTTTCTACGCCCTCCTGCGCACGGACGTCCTCACCACCGCCTTCACGCTCCCCTACGAGTCACAGCGCAGTGACGTGCTGATCAAGGCGTACCAGTGGCTCCTGGAGCGGCCGGAATGGCACCGCCTGCGTGATAAGCTACAGATCACACACCTCTTTGCAGACTACAACCCGTTCAGCGATCGAATTAGCAGGGTCAAGTGGAGAGAGTTTGAGAGGCTTTGTGCCCAAGTCAGCATCCGACCAGTCCGGCTGCCACTTCCCCAGTCGGCACACGCCCTCTACGACCACGTGACCAGGCACTTGCGTGAGCGCCCTCGAGTTCGAGCTGGGGGCTTTCTCGAGAACATCTGCAGCACGGGCCCTACACCAGCGCCCCCCACTCCGAGCCTGAGCACGGCGTGCCGACCGCCAGCTCCCATCGCCTCCTTCCTTCAGCGCACCGCGCCAAGCGCCTCCCTGCACAACACCGAGCCATCAGTCCCCGCTTTGACTCAGCTCCCCGCCCGGCGGGAGCGAGCGATTGGCACCGTCCTGACCCCAGAGCTGCCGAGCTGCGTCCGCACCTCCACACTCGCCGCAGCAAGTCAGCACTATGCCAAAGCACGCGCCACGTCCCTTGCGCAAGGCGGCGAGCCCAACATGCAGCTGGCCGCCGATCTCGACCGCCTCGCGATCAGCTGCGCCGTCATCGAAGACGTTGCTGATTTTGGAGTGAACGCCAACACCGCCCTAGTCGACGAGCGCGCGTGGGTGATGTTCGAGCACGTCTGCGAGCAGAAAGGCACCAGCCCCCTCCGCTCGCATGCTGACGTGCGTGACTACCCGCAGCGTCAGACCTACCTGCTCGCGTGCCTGCTCCTCCACGCGTTTACCGTCGGCAAGCCACGAGACACCACGCGCCAGTTTGTCAAACCGCGCTCGGTGCTCGCATACCCTCTGGCCATCATCCGTATCTTCGCCCGGTGGGGCATCACCATGCCCGGCTACAAGGCCCTCGTGGCAGAGGTCAACGGGCTCATGCGGCTCTACGTCAGGTACCACGGCGCTCACTCGCTGGCACCCCGACGGGCCGAGCCAATGAAATACGCGATGGTCGTCAGGATCAACTCGATCCCATTGAATGGCTGTCAGGTTGGGAGCTACACGTGGAGCGACAGCAACCACCTAGTCTTCATCTTCCGCCGCCTCAACCGGTCCCTCATCCGCACCGGCTTCCGCTTGGGCGAGGTTGTCGCGCACACGTCAGGAGAGATCATGTACCTGACGCGTGTCTCCGTCGTCTGGCGCATCAATGGCGTCCTCTACACCCATCCTTCGATGGCACTGCTCCACAGCCAGAGCGACCGCTGTCGCAGCGCTCCCTTGAAGAGCATCAGCAGTCACTTTAACAGAAAACGACGATGGACAAAGCAGCCCGTCCTACCTACCTATACGTACCGGTAGGCTAACTAAAGACAAACGTGAGAAGGTACGAAATACGGTATGCCCGAGGCATGCATACATGCATGGCGGAATATAGTCCGAGCGCACGCGTACCACCAATGTGGCACGCTACCCCCCCGGCTCGCAGCCACCCGTGCGCGAGGCCACCTTACATATCGGCATAGAGGACAACATGAATACAACAGCGGCAGACATGCAGCGTAGAGCCCGAGCTTTCAACATGCGTTAAGAAACGCACGCGGGACCACAACAACCGATACATGCCGCATATGCAACCACAGCGCGCCCCGCGAGATAGCGACCACCTGGCACATCACTCCGTCAAATCAGCCACTACGCGTGGCCGTCTTTCCTTTGCCTGCGGCTGGGCGGCTCGAGGAAGAGGCATCCCGGGTATCTGAAGCGCCCGACATGCGCGAACCAGGCTCCACGACAGACTGCGCGCCGAGATTAAGTACGGTACGACGATGCCGCTCGAAGACCTGACGAGAGAGGACCTTGGTGAACAGATCAGCGGGATTGTTCTCCGTGGGCACGTGCTCCACCGTCACCGTGCCGACGCCTCGCAGCTCACGCATTTTGAATAGCTTGCGATCGACGTGGCGGAATTCTGCGCGGAGGTGAAACGATGGCAAAGATCGAACGCCCCCTTGTTGTCGGTGCCAACCTGGATGGGCCCAGCGCGACGATTGCCGATGTACTCGAGCGTACCGTCCACATGGATAAGCTCGATGGCACAATCCGCGAGCGCCACTAGCTCGGCCTCGCACGACGACATAGTGATGCAATATTGTCGGCGAGAATGAGTGTTGATGGCCGCGTCCACCAAGAATATGACGAAGCCCGAGGTGGAACGTTTCTCTGACCAATTCGAGTCGGCCCGGGCTCGGAGAATGTGAGAAATCGCCGTATTCCCGGAGAACGTGATGCCTAAGTTCTTGGTTCGCACAAGGTACACGAGGACCCGAACGAGACAGTAGTACATCTTTTCGGTGGGGAACATGAAGCAACTGCCGAGGAGTCCCATCGCCGCTAAGATCTCCGGGCAATACTTCGACGCTTGAAGGCAGGCCCCATAGAGCGACCCATACTTGCCTACGAGAGAATCAGACGCTTTAGCACGTGCAGCAGTGGCCGCCTCCCACTCCAGAATGAGAGCCTTGTCAGCCGGAGTATACGACCATGACGCAGGGAAGGCAGCGGAAGACTGCGTGAGGTCGACGTTCGGGAAAAAACGCTTAGCCATATCCATGATGTAGGTACGCGCGGTGAGAAGACACGTCGACCGGTCGTCGCTAGTGATGCGATTCGCACCAAGAAAGAAGTCGTTCTTCGGATCAATGGTCTTGAACTCGATGCCAAACTCCTCCGTCATTCGCTTAATGTCCTTGGCGGCATCAGCCTTTGCTCCGGCCGTAGGGTCGTACTTCAAGCGTCCATCGTCCACATAGATCGGGCACGTAAGATACGAGTCATCGGGTCCAAGCTCGTGTTCATCGCCTAGGCGTTTACTGTACAAGCAGGGCTCCTGGGCGCAGCGGTCGTAGCCGCAGGACTCTGGAGAGGTCATAAAATCGTTCCATGTACGATTCCATATAGCACTGCTGTCGGCCTGGCCGTACAAGGGATTCAGCATGAGCCACAGGATCTCGATTCCTCTCGTCGTATTCGCGGAATCCGGGAGGAGCACGACAGACGATCCGCTCTTCGCCCCTTGGCTTGCCCTGGAGATAGGCACCCAGCACGTCGAATGGAGCCGTGTGCCGGCGTCGAAGACAGGAAACGGCGTCGGTGGCATTGAGTGAGGGCGTACGCACGACCGGAGACATAGTCTGATTGGGGGTCACGTGATAGAATTTAGAGTGCAAGTCGCCTCGTGCCACACACCGAGCGTGGTCACTCTTCCAGGTGCCATCGACATTGATCTTCTTACGGCCCGTCCACATCGTCTCGACGGGCTTCATGCCCTTTACCTGCGGGTTGTCGGTGGCCACATCTATCTTCGCGTTGAGGCGTTTCGTTTTTGCGATCTCTATTTGCTTCGGTTCGTCCCAACGTGCACCCCTCATCTGACGCTCCGAGAAAATGTGTGGGGAGGACTTGGTCTTGGCGGCCGCTACGATGAACGGGTCGCAGTCGTAACTGGTGCTCGAGAAGACCGTGCCGCTGTACTTATCGTCAAACATGTGCTTCAGACGTACGCCGTCCTCGGGATCCAGGCAATGAGGCGAGACAGGAACGAAGAGAGGGTCAAGCGGTGGAGCTCTGAAGCCCGCGTAAGCGGCGTAGACCGAAGCGGCGGCATACACTTCCCGAAGAAGGTTCGTCTCGGGAGAGGATGGACCGAATTCGCGTAACGTCTCATCGTGGTCGGTCATGATCATCACGGCCCGTTGTAGCCGTGGGTCCAAGTGGTCGTACGTCAGGATGGTGTCGTCATTCGTGCCCTGCAGAGAGTTAAGTTCTCGCACGGAGTCGTCGGCCGAGGCAAGCAGCAGAGAAGGCGGGCCATCGTCGCGGGCTAGATCGTCGAGGCGACCGAGCAGTCGATCCGTACCGTGCTCGGTAATCACCACCAATGCTTCGGAGCTCAGCCTAGGACTGGTTGACTCGAAGCGTGCGACCTCGGACACATGTCTCAAGGCACCCAACGCGGGTGTGGCGTACACGTGGCTGCCGTATCAGTCAGGCGGCTGTCGATCTCGAACGGGTCGCACGGGTTCTCGTAACGGATCGTCAAGCCCAGGTGCAGGTCCCGTGACATCTGTGGGCACGGGTTGCATCTCGGCGACCCTCGGAGCTGTGTCGACGCTCGGGCGCAGCTCGGCGGGTGTCTCGTCGACCGACGCGTCGCCACCGGACTGCTACAGGGTGGAGACGTCGATGAGAGTAGCTGTCTTTCGCCACACGTATCGGCAGCGTGCCCATGCTCCCTTCTTCTCGACGATGATAACCTCCCAACCAACTCCGCCATGTTCGTCGCACGCGTACTCTGGATAGTGATCGCGGGGGGTGAGGAACCGGCGTGGAGAACGGTGGTGGTCTGCTGGCCCTGGCGTGTCGATACCCGTCGCGTCCGCTATGGGCGTGTCGGATGGCTCGCCCCCCCAGTTCGGCGCTAGCACCGATTCGTCTGGTTCCTCTGGATATCCGGGAGTGATCGTCAGTCGGTCGGGGTTGAACTCGACATCGGCGGCAGGGATCTGGGAGTCGTCCAGTTGGACAAGCACGCGGGCGGGCATGTGCTGTCCTTGCTCAAAATCAAAAAAATAAAATACCGTACAGACAACGGCTAAGTACTAAACTATGTGCGCCCGACACATGGGCTATAAGAGTATACGTCCGGCGTGTGCGCCACGAGAGTGTACGTACGGCTCACCGGCCGGCGTTCCCCTTCCCGGCCGTCCGCGCTACCGTGCACAAGGGACGTGGCACGCTACCCCCCCGGCTGGCAGCCACCTCCTGCGCGGTCGGCACGTCAGGGTCCACGAGGTTTAATATCGTGCGGCGATGCTTCTCGAATATCTGGCGCGACAGAATCTTGGTAAAGATATCTGCCGGGTTGAGTTCGGTCGGGATGTGTTCCACTGTTACGACGCCTGCGCCGCGCAACTCACGCATCTTGAACATTTTTCGATCGATGTGCCGCGAGTTCTGGGCCGACGTGAAGCGGTGGCATAGGTCGTGTGCCCCTTTGTTGTCAGTGCCGACACATATGGGGCCATCACGCTTGTGCCCGATGTGGGCGAGCATGCCGTCCACGTGGATTAGCTCGATCGCTGTCTCGGCAAGGGCGACGAGCTCTGCCTCTGTCGACGACATGGTTATGCAATGCTGGCGCCGCGACGCCGTGTTGATTGCCCCCCCTGCTAGGAGGATGACCCAACCTGTCGTGGAACGTCGCTCGGACCAGTTCGAATCGGCGCGGGCCCGCAACCTGTATGCATGAGGTGAGTGAGCCGAGTATGTAACCCCGAGGTTCTGCGTGCGCACGAGATAGACGAGGACACGCTCCAGGCAATAATACATGCGCTCGGTAGGAAAGGTAAGGCAACTCCCGAGAAGCCCCATGGCGGCCAGGATCTCAGGCCGATACTTCGACGCGTGGAGCACGGCTCCGTACAGTGTGCCATACTTCTTCATCAGAGGCTCAGGCGCGGTGGTCGCCTGGTCGTCGCGTCCTCCCAGGCCTGTACCAACATCTCATCGGCCGGGGTGTATGACCAGGACGATGGCAAGGCAGGGGAAGAGACGGTCACGTCAATGTCGGGAAAGAAGCGTTTGCCCATGTCCACGATGTAAGTGCGCGCCGACAAGGTGCACGACGACCGGTCGTCGCTCGTCCGGCGGTTCGCCCCGAGAAAATAGTCATCTTTGGGGTCGATCGCGGTGAACTCGATGCCGAACTACTTGTTGAGTCGCTCGCGGTCTGCCTTGGCCTCTGCGCACGCGGCCTCTGACGGATCGTACAGCAGTCGGCCGTCGTCGACGTAGATAGGCATGACGAGGTACGAGCCCTTGTCCGTCTCCTCGTGTGGGTCGCCGAGGCGCTTGGCGTAGACGCACGGCTCCTGCGGGCATCTCTCGTAACCACAGCCGGGCGGTGGGTCGGTCACGTATTCATTCCAGGTCCTGTTCCAGATCGCCCCTGCGTCAGACTGACCGTAGAGCGGGTTGAGCATGAGCCAGAGAATTTCCACGCCGCGTTCGTCGTACCTGCGGAACCCCACGGGTGCTCGGCAGACGATCTGTTCGGGTGCGCGCTGTTTCCCCTGGAGGTAGGCGCCAGGCACGTCGAACGGCGCGACGTGCTGTCGTCGGAGCACAGACACCGCGTCGATGCTGTTGAGAGAAGGCGTGCGTACGACGGGTGACATGGTTTGGTTGGCGGTCACCTTGTAGTTCTTGGAGTGGAGGTCCCCCCTGGCTACATATCGCGCGTTGTCTCTGATCACCTGACCGTCATCTCCTATCTTCTCGCGCCCGGTCCACATGGTCTCGACGATTTTCACATCTGCGATACGTGGGTCGTCGGCGGCGATGTCGACCTTCGCGTTGAGTCGATCCATCTTGGCGATCTCCAACTGCTTCGGTGTGTCCCACCTGGCGCCTCTCATCTGCCACTCGGAGAAAATATGCGGGGAGGATCTGGCCTTGGCCGCTGCGACTATCAGGGGACCGCAGTCGGAGCCGGCCGTGGAAAGGACCGTCCCGCTGTGGGCGTCGTCGAAAATGTCATCTGAGGTGAGCGTGTCGGCGGCGGCGTCGTCGCTGGCGAGCAGTGGTACGTAGAGAGGATCGAGCGGGGGCGCGACGAATCCGGCGCATGCGGCTGAGACGGATGCGGCGGCGTAGACTTCGCGGGCGAATGTGCTCTCGGGTGCGCCGGGGCCGTACCGTCGGAGGGCCTCGTCGTGGTCGGCCATGACCATCATGGCCCGCTGGAGCGTCGGGTCGAGCGACGCGTAGGCTGACGTCACGAGCTCGGCGTTGTCGCCACCTAGCTGGTTGATGGTGCGCGTCGCCTCATCACAGCACCCGAGCATCGACGGTTCGTCGTCGAGATGTGTCGTGCCGAGGCGGGCGAGGAGGCGAGAGTCACCGTGTTCTGTTACCACGGCGAGGGCCGCGCTGGAGACGCGTGGGCTGGTGGCGTCCCATCGTGCCAGGCGGCGGCGTCGGCGAGCGCCGTGAAGGCGGGGATCGAGATAGTCTGGTCGGGATCGGACTCGGGAAGGACGCGCAGGTTCCGCCAAAGAATCGTTGGTGCCGGGCACCGGTCGTGTGACGCCAGTGGGTGTCGGTTCGAGCGGCGCCCTTCGCGCGCCGTCGTGAAGGTCGACGCTCGGCTGAGGCTCGGCTGGTGTCTGTTCCTCGGGTACGCCTCCCATGTTCCAAAGCGACGAGAGGTCGATGAGGTCGGCGGTCTTACGCCAGACGTCTTCGTACGGTACGTCGTCGTCGCGTCGCTTGACGTGATGGCAACGGGACCAAGCTCCTTTCCTCTGCGTCACCGTCACCTCCCATCCTATGCCGCCGTGCTCGTCGCACGGATACTGAGGGTAATGCTCGCGAGGGATGAGGTACCGCTTGAGCGCGGCGGGCGGCGGAGGTGGTTCGGTGGCAGGCTCGCCTTGTGGTGTCGCGGCAGGAACAGGTGGTGGCTCAGTGTCGTCAGGCCAGCCGAAGCCAAGTTTGAGTCGTGATGAGTCGAAGTCGCCGTCGCTGGTGGGTATCTCGTTCTCGTCGCGGAGCTCGGTAAGGGGCACTATCACACCTGGTGGTGTGGGTGTCGGTGGTGTGTGTGTCTGCTGCTGCTTTGCGCCTGTGTCGGCCTCTGGGGTGTGCTCATCCGCACTCTCGCGTGCGAGTCGAGCCTTTTCGCGTTCGAGTTCGTCGTCAGACGAGAAAGGAATGCGAGACGAGGGAATAGTCCACCCCCCCCCCCCGGATGAGCGCTCAAGGCCAGGCTGTATCTTCCAGCAGATATACACATCGTCCGTCACGATAGTGGAATTGCTCTCAGGTATGTAGCAGATGTACCCGGCTGACTGCGAGCTACACCGATCGCCTCGAAGTCGCCACTGCGGCCGCCAGAGTAGCCGAGCAAGATGGCGCGTGTTACTTGTTTGGCGGCCTTGTTGCGAAGGGTGCCACTCGGGAGGCGTTCGGAGATGACGGGGTAGCAGAGGGAGCCGAAAGGGCGGCGGTGGCCCCCCTTGGGCCTGACCGTCTTGTCAGGCGTGCTGAGCAATCTGCCTAGGGCACAATCGTGGGGCGCCTCGCGCGAAGGTGCGAGCGATTGTCCTTCCTCGGTGTCGTCCCATGCGGCGCCCCAAAAGCCGACTGGTAGGTTCGACTGGTGGAGCTCCTTGCGCGTTCCGGCCATCTGCGCGCGCCAGGCGGGTTCCTGAGGGTTCTGGCGGCTCGTTTTCTTTACGGTGCACGTGATTCGGATGTTCTTGGATCGGGCGAGGGGGGCCATGTGGGACCCCTTGAGCTCATTGGCGCCATCTGTATGTATCCAAGTGACGGGTTTGCCTGATGTGTTGAAGTACGCGAGTATGATCACCATGGCAAGGTGCGCTTGGTCCTTGGAGCCCACGCGCACGGTCTTACGCTTGCGAGAGGCGGCGTGCGTGACGCCGACGACGACCTTAAAGCCGGTGAAGATGCATGGCACACTGATGTGCATGATGTCAAGAAAGATGAGTCCTTCGTCGCGTGGGAGCTCGCCGCTTGGACCGAGGCGCTTGGCGTCGCCCGTGGTGCACGCTTCGCACTCCGGCTTGGTTGGTGATGTGAGCGCCTGTAGCCACGTATCATCGGCGTCACAGAGCGCGTCGGGTAGGTGGCGGAGGACTCGGTCCTCGGCATGGACGAAGGAGCGGTGCAGGAATTCGTAGCAAATGGCGGATTTGGGGAGGTGTTTACCGCGGACGATAGACGTAGCGTCGTCGATCCGCCGTGCGCCGACTAGCGCCATCTCGAGCGCGCGTCGGTTGTCGAGTGCTGATTCGAGCGCACGTCGGTCGTTGTTTGCTAGGGCCTCCTCGAAAGCGACTTCGTCGTCGGTCACCGGTTGGAATGTGCGCTGTAGGAGCCCGCCGGGGATGGCCAAGTCCGGAAGGTGTCTACCTCGGATGATGTACGAGTCCGCGCTGATGCGGAATGTGCCGCGGGCGAGGGCTAGCTCGTAGTCGATCTGTGGCTTGGACGGTGTGCGGGCCGTGGCCTCGCCGCGGGGCGGTGCGGCTGCGGCGGCCTGCTTGCACGGTTTCAGCCGGGCGGCCTCGGGATTCGTGACGAAGGTGTGGAAACACCGCGCGATGCGGCGGCAAGTGGCCGGGAAGTAGTTTTCGCACTTGCTAGACGCCGTGACGTATGTGCCGGTGGCGTCGGTGCCGCGAAGCGCCTTGTGTGTGCCGCTTGGGTGTCGACACACATGGTTGCCAAATTCGAGTTTGATGGCGCCAGCGAAGTTGGGAGTCGCGAACCAGATGGAGGACTTGATGGCGGCTTTCGATGGATCGGGCGCATCCGGGCACTGATCCCACGGAATCTCGATCGCGCCGGTGAGCTTCTTGAAGCGGAGCCATGCGGGGTGGTCGAGCATGTGAGCGTGTTCATCGCAATCGTTCAGGACGTGCCAGTCGAAGTGCGTGGACCCACGTCGGCGCCTGCCGGGTGTCTCGATTATGACGAAGCCGCGGCGCTTGGCGATGCATGTCGCTATCTCGGCGGCGTGTTCGGATTCCGTGTTGGCTTCGGCGATGGCTACTGGTATGTTGCCGTTGGCGTCAGGCACGCCGAGGATGTGGTCCGGATAGGTCCTGCGAGGAATGCCTGGGTTGCCGCGGGCGTCGGGAAGGTGTTGAGACGCGGACCATGTTTTACACCGTATGGAGAACGCGCCCCCGATGCATCTCGCCTTGCCTTGGTGGTCGATGGCCGAGTTAAGGCAATCTACGAACCGTCGCGTGGTTATGTTGTGGGCGTTGCCGCCGATCTTGATGTCGAAGGGCACGATGCGGGCGGGGAGTCTGATCTCGCGTGCATAATGTATTACATCTCCCTCGCGACGGGGTCCGCAGCATATGAACGGGATCCAATCGCCCGACGTGGGGATGCCGAGGTCGTGTACGGAGGCGGCGAGTCCGGGCGATGGCGACGGTTTGTAGCCGAGAAGAAGAAGAATTAGGATGTTAACAAATAACAGTCGACCCAGTCACACTAGAACCTCACGGTTCGACGTCCTCGAAAGGGGATCGACTCGGCACGTCGCACAACAACACACGACGTACAAAATTACCGCACGTAGGAATGTGTACTCTCCGTGCGCGCAGCAATTAAGCATGCCACTTTCGGCCATTTCCGCACCCCACCCATCTCCCTGGTCATGCGAATGTGCCAAGCTGCGCACGGCACTCGGGCGCGACGCACGAGCTCGAGTGCCCTTGCCGACGCCCTTGGAGCCCTGGGCATCGGAGGCGCCCACCGCGCCTCGACGCTAGCGATGTATCCAGCCCTTGCGCTCTCCTCCGCCCGTCGGATCACAGCCATCTCCTCTCGTTCTGCAAGCGGCGCGTTCCCCAACACCCTATCCACCCTTACGTTCGCCGCCACTTCGCACAGCCAGGCCTCGTTTCGCTTCCTGCGCGCCGTCTTAGCTGCCTCCCTCGACGCCTCACAGGCTCTCCTATGCTCCTCCCTGTATTCTGGGCGCCTGTGCAACCATGCCCTTCGATCCCTGCCTCGCGCCGCAGATGCTTCGCGTCTTCGCTGTGCGCTCACGCTCTCCACCCTCACAACCCCATTCGATACGTACGTCCGTGCACCCCCCACGGATGCACGTCTCGCACTTTCCTCCTCTGCCACCGCCCTACGTCGCCTGCCCTCCCTCTTTCTGGCTGCCGTCCTAGTACTGCCCCCTAACTCCGCCCATCTCCTCGCAGCTCGCCGCCACACCAGCAGCGTCGATCCAGCAATTCCCCCCTCCTCCCTTCCCCGGATATCGGCCTCGTCCAGGAAAGTCACCCGTCTAGAAGTCTCTGTCCTAGCTCTTCCCCTAGCCTGTGCTGCCCAGGCCTCGCTCCCCAGCGTGAAGATTTGCGTGAGCTCAGCTGATACGTTCCCAACGATGCTACCAACGATTTGTCTCATTAATCTCCCCCCACCCGCGTCGATCTCAGCCCATCCCTGAGGAATACCACATGCACTTCCAAATGGGCAAGCAAACCATGACGCACACGGAACTTGCTCAACCCCGCCCCTGCCCGGTCCCAGAACTCGCCTGCGCACGTTGATAATCTTGCAGATTGCCCACCACCTTTCCGCCGTCCAGCTGGGTTCACATGTAGGAATGGGGACATCCTCCAGCCACACATCCCGAAGGGCTCCAAACACTCCGCGCCACCGTGGTAACGCAGGCGGTAACAAGAGCATCCCCCGGTATCGTACCCTCGGATCCACCGACATTGCTCTCCACTGCTGTGCCCTTGGGCTTTCCCATGCGTGTCTGCCAGCCAGCTGGATGGCCGGGAGAGTCGCCCAGGTTCCCGCCGCCCAGCTTCTGTGCAGTGCACGTAGCTCAGCAGCTCTCTCATGTCCCCCTCTCGCCACCACCTGCCTCCACCCTTTCAGGACTGTCGTCAAGCACCGCATCTCCGCACATGCTTCCCTGGCTACCCTTATCGCCGGTTGCATTAATGATTCGGCTGCCCATGCCCACCTGCATACTACCAACACCAGGCGTTCCAGCGCATGAGCCGCCTTCTTCCCTGGATCCGCCATGCGAACCACTCCTGCAAGCACCCTAAGCAACTTATATGCACGGTCGCAGTCCTGTGCAGGTAGCACGCGCGCAGCCGCCGCACGTGAGCGTAGTGCTGGTGGTGCAAACTGTCCCAGGCCCGCCTGCATCACACGTAATGCTTCCACCCACTCGTCACACTGTCCCGAATGTGCCACGTATTGTTCCCCCTGCCGCAGAGCAGCCACCATAGCAATACGTTCAGGTTGTAGTAGTGGGCACTCCGTGGCCGCGTGCCACCAGGTGCATCCTTCTACAGCCCCACACGCACATCGTACGCCCCGGAACAAACGGTCCATCATACCTGGCCAACGCTTCGGGTCCGACGCAAACCACCGGCAACACCCAATCGCTGCCAACACGTCCTCCGCCTCCTCCGAAATCCTCCCCCTCCTGGGAACCAAATCACCCTCCTCTGCCCACACCGAGTCGTGTGAGGCCGCCCGCAACACCGACACCACTCGATGTTTTCCCCACTGCCGCGCCGCTTCCCCGTCGGTCACAACACCCTGTCTCTTCCCGAAGTGCAGCGAAACATGGTCACGAGCGCCCAAACCCGGCACCGCCTGCACCTCCGCCGACATGGCCTCCTTAGCAACTACATCGACCCATTCGTTTGGAAGCGCTCCTTTGTGCGAATGTGTGTGCACCAGAATGACCACGTTAAACCGAGCAACTGCCCTCAACCATGCCGAGTGCCAGTCGTCTCTCCTGCAGTCTGCCTTGTGTCGATCGTGGGCGCGCACAAACGAGTGCAATGCCTCCACAGGAGTTGTGCAGTCGAACAATATCATCACCCTTGCGCAACCCTCCTCTGCCAGCACGTCCAACTGAGCCGCAAATTCCACCAGAAAAGAACTGTCATCCCCTTCGCTAGCTAGCGCTCGTCGGATACACACCCCGTCGTGTCTTATACAGCCTCTGCTCATCGAGGGCTTGCCGGGATCGTCACTAAGCTTGAACGACCCGTCGATAGCCCACACTGCCTGGACTCGCCACTCCTGTGCAATAGCTCGCGTCCTGTCAAATAAGCTACGCGAAGCACGCGGACAAAGAAACGTTTTGCCCCTCCACTTGGCCCGGGCCTCCTCGGACATGCTGGTGAACTCGACCACCGGTACATGAGCCAGCTCCCGCCGCGCGTTCCAAAACAATTGTCCCACCACCCCGAGACCCTCTTTGGATGTCACCCTCTCCCCCGTGTCATAGCACAGCTGTATCTCGTCGTTTAGTTGCAGGTGACAATCTTCCTTCTCAAGCACTAATCCCATGTCCTCCGCTTCCTCCTCGGCGACAGCCGCATCCAGTTCGACCAACTCCCGAGCCTTATGTTCGTTGCCAAATTGCAGGACTCGTTGCGGCAAGTGAGCCACGACCAATGTGCCCTCTCTCCGCCAATCGCGCCAAGCCGAGAGCCCATGGCGCCTAGGCAGAGCTGCCGGCTCCGCTGGCCTTCCGCACGCCTGGTGCAGTCTCCGCCTTAACAACTCTCTCAATTGATGTCCTTCCTCTCCTGTGCGCCTGGCCCCGTCGACGTCCCGAATGAACCGCCATATGTCCGGAAGCGATATCCGATTGCCCCCTGCCCCGGTCACGGTGCGGCGCCACATGGCCCCCTCATCACTCGCGGACTGTCGGGTTGACCAACTTTTCTGGCTGCCGGGTTGACCAACTTTGTGCTGTCCCCGAGCTCCTATCGCACGATCCTTTGCGTCCCCCTTCCAGGTGGACACCGGACAGTGAACTCCCCTCGACACGAGACGACTGGTTATGCGTTCCCACGCCCCCTTCGCGGCTACAGAGAGCAGAGGCCACCTTCTTCTAGCCTCGGCGAACGACAGCCATCGCGACGCACCTTCAAATCGTCCGGCCATGTGTTCGACTTCGACAATGTGAGCCTGCAGCACCTCCGGCTCCACCGGTAAACCGAGCCCAGATGGTTCGAACAAGGAGGTAGACAGAAAGCCACACCATTTCCGGCTGCAGGCGTTAAGTCCGTCATCGGCGTCCTCCCCCCCTTCTCTCGTAAACCCGCCCTGCCCCGTGCAAACCTCGATATAGATAAGGACCAGTGCATCTGCCACATACCGTACCTGCGTCGTGTCAAGTGAACGTCTCAGAGCATCCGTCACGTGGCGGCCATCCCACTTAGCCGGGTCGACTCGGCATCCCCAGCTGTGTAACGCTTCAGAGAATGCGGCACGCACCGTATCCCTCAATTGACATCGTTCTGCCGACGCCAGAGCCCTCGTGGCCGTCCGCCACAGCGCCTGGGCTCCAACCTCGAAGAAGTGCACTTTCGGCCTGCCTTTGCTCATCCCGTATAGTGTCAACCTCGGAGTGTTCCATACGCGTCGGAACTTCGTGTTGTACACTGCCCGGAATCGTGCTTCCAACTGTTCGCACAATTTCCAAGGCATAAACCCGGATGCCCCCCAGTAACCTCCAAGTCCCCTCGTCAGTATGTTGCCTAATTCCATGAATTCGCCGGGGCGTAGATCAAATGCCCGCATCTGCGCGATGTACCCTTGCCACGCTCGAATCATCCTCTCGTCCTCCCCCTTCACCGTGCCGTCCACATACCTCAACCGTCCCATGTGCGGATACCCATCTTGCAGCATGGCCCGACCCACCACCTGTCCGTCCTGTGTGTGAAGCACTGGGACATACGCATCGTACGGTATGCCCTCCTCCGTGTATCCCACCCCCGCGACCACTGTCTTGTCCAACCCAGAAATGCCAAGTCCGCATCCAGACGCCACTGCAAATGCAACCCACATTGACCACGCGACCAATAGCTGGTCTAAAGACGAAAACAGCCCTGCCCAATCGTCCGCGTACAGAATCTGCAAGAGGCGGCGTCCATCCCCTGCGCCCCATAAGTCGACTCCAACTGCAGTGGCCCGTATTGCAAGGGCCACAGCATCAAGTAGTATCTTGGCTCTGTCAGGGCTGAGAACGTCTCCCATCAGCACGCCCATATAGATCCGAAAGGAATCCCCCAACCCGTGGGCCGAGTCATACTCTCCCGTGAGTTCCCCAAAGAGCGCCCCAATGGTTTCCGTGAACGTCTCCGGCAGTCCCATGAGTAACTCTTTCGCAGTAACCGCCCCTCTGTGCACCGCCGGGAAGAAGGTCTTAAGGTCGACGTACAGCACGTATACGGCACGTCTCTGCCGTCGCGCCGACTGTAAACAGAGAATGAGCAGCAGGCTGGCCTCTGAAGCTCCCATAGCTTTAGTCCACCCCAACTGTTCCTCGGCTAGTCGTGACTCCATGTCGTTGAACGCCGTCATAAGCAACATCTGCCCAAGCACCTTCATGCCCTGTGCCATGAGCGCGATATCACGTCTCTGTTGTACAAGCCGCTTGTCTTTCTTCGGTTTGACCAGGAGTACGTATATAACCCGTTGCCACGCTAGAGGAAAGTCCTTCTGCATCGCGCACTGTCGCGTCTTCTGGCACTCCCGAGGCAAGCAACATATCCACTCCCAGCCCGTCAGCACCCACCGCCTTCCGCCGACGCATGCGGCGCAACGCTCCCCTGAATGCCTTGTAGCTAAGGGCCGCGCCCAGCGACCATGGCTCGTCTGTGTCAGCCATGCGTACAGCCGGCCACTCGGCGCAGAAGCAGTCAGTGAAGGCTTGGAAGGCAGATGTACACACGCCTTCACCGTAGAAGCGCACCTGCTGATCGCTGCCTATCTGACCCAATGCTAACGGAACCTCTAGCGGATTGCAAACCGCACCCCGGCGAGGATCGTCCCTGCGAAACACACGTTGCAGGGCTGCATTCCCTCCCTGAGCCTTCCGCCTGCGTAAGGCTCGGCGAATACGTTCCATCGCCATTCGAGGAGCTCCCTCGATAAGCCGTTCAGCCTCCCTAACAATGCCCATCATAGTCTGCGCCTCCCTACGCCGATGGCGTGAGCGTAACCGTTGAAAATATGTCAACCTGCTGCGACAGCGGTGTAAAACCTCGTATGCGACCCGCACGGGTCCCAATCGCAGGTACTGTCTCCGCACCTCGTCAAGTCCCGTCCCTCTGTAGAAGATGGCCTGCCTCCTCTCCATGAATGCCTCCGGCCCCTTGTCGCGGAGCAAGCGTATACACGCCCGAAGCAGCGCCCTCCAAGACCCCACCGCTTGGTCAACCCCGTCTGCGCCGACCACCAATCCCCCTCCATGGTGAAGCCTCTCTTCTTTTACACGAGCTTGCTTGTGCGCCTCCACTACCGTCTCCGTGATCCTCTCAATCGACTCGGGCCACCGCCCCTCACTTTGTAACACCCGCGTTGCCTCAACTCCCTGGTCCCGAGCAAACGCCTCCGCTACCCGCAGCGCCGAGGCGATACCACCCAAACCTTTGCGGGTCGGGCGCCGGCCCCTCTCGACTCGGTAGGTGGTTCGTGCGGCCTCCACCCAGACGTGGTCGGATATCCGCTCCTCCCCACCCCCGGAGTATGTTGTCGGTGGCACAAGTGGCTCCAATCTCCATGCTCCCATCTGCACCCCCGTAGTCCATATCTGATCCAGCCGCGCAGTCCATGCTGGTTCTCGTCCTGCGCGCACCTCCACATGAGTGAATCGCCCTTGGCGCTCGGCCGCGTACTGTATATGTTTCAACACCTCGGCACATCCCTCCTCCCTCGCGTGTCCCGTAGTAGCCGCCGAACAGCATGCACATCCCGCTGTCCCTTGCCAGCACCGCAGAAGCCGATCAGCTGCTGTAAGCCCGTGAGCAGCTCTGCGCCACTTGACACACGGAACCCTGTTGAAGTCCCCCAGCATCACCCCCCCTTTCCGAGCTTGCAACCAATTCATGGTAGCGCGCAGTTACGCCTCATTCCGCTCCTCAACGTGACTGCCGTGGATGCCTACCACACCAACCTCGGAACCGTCCGCCGTGGCTCCGATCGTAATCGCAGCTTTGCATGTTCGAATGGGGAGATAAATGCTGTTTTAGCAACCGCTACAGCACACACACCCGCAAGCGAAGCCCCACAGACCCACGGAGGAGTACAGGGGACGGTGGAGGGACGACCAAAAGCCACGGCTGGTGAAATGTGACACGAGATTGCCGGTTCGGTACAGTTTACTAATTAGCTGTCCATAAAGTGCCCAGCCAATTAGTAATAGCAACCACACTGGTCACTAGCAAGCCGTGGCTTCGTGTGGTCGGTGCCCGCTCGCATCAGGCGACGCGGACGCGAGCGCCGGCCCTCTCTGCGTATCGCTGGCTGCGATCTAACGGAACACTACCACACGTGCCGTGAGCTAGAGCTCCGATCGTAATCGCAGCTTTGCATGTTCGAATGGGGAGATAAATGCTGTTTTAGCAACCGCTACAGCACACACACCCGCAAGCGAAGCCCCACAGACCCTAAAGGTCCGAAGGACCACACCCGTGTGTGTGTGTGTATGGCAGTGCCCACAGCTCCCCCCCGGCATGCAACCCCTACTCGCAGAGCCAGGGCCGACAGCGCGTAGCGTCGGCAGAGGGAAAGTGCAACGAAAGCAACGGTAAGCACCGTAGGAGGAAGCGGGTGTGTGCCCTTAGGCAGCCCCACTGAGCCCAGGGGGAGGGCTGCAGTGGCCCCGTGCGGAGGTTATGCCTGTGTCGCCTGAGGAGGCGGTGCCGATAGGCGCCACGGCGGAGCCGCGAGCACAGGCACCTCCATCCCTGTGTCGCTCAGAAGAGCGGCGCCAGAGGCGCCATGGCGAGAGCCGCGATCACAGGGTGCACCTGGGGTATAGGCAACTGCTGAATAGCACCGACCCAGTGAGGGCAGCGTCCACCCACGTCGGCGAAGCCGCAGTGGTAACAGCTTTGGGGTCGCCGGGAACGGCAGTGCGTAGCGCTGCTTGGAAAAGCGACCACCCGATTGGTCCCCGTGACACCCGGTGGAGCGGTGCCGAAAGGCGCCACGGCGAGAGCCGCGTCACGTGGGAGGATACGGGCCGTGGCATGCGTCACCCAGGAGGGCGGTGCCCGGAGGCCCACGGTGTAACCGCGATCGCATGTCCACGCCGGAGGGTAGCCCGCGTTAGCGTCACCCAAAGGGGCGGCGCCAAACGCGAGGCACCTCGAAGCCCGTGTCGTGGCGGAGCCGCGACACGAGGCCTGGTGATCCTGCGAGCTCAAGCGACAGTCAGGGGCGGGGGCTACGCAGCGGCGGAGACCTCTGCAAAGGGAAGGCCGAGGAGCTGTCGGAGGGCAAGCTCGGAGGACAGGGGTGGGAGTGACGCCGTGCTGACGGACGAGACGTCAGCGTGCGCAGCCGACTGTAGGAGGCGGTGGTATGACTGAGGGTTGAGACGCGCGTAAACACGAAGCGAGTCTTCCGTCTGCCAGCGGCATAGGGATTGTATCTGAGCGTTGGTCGCGCCCGACGCGAGGAGGGCACAGGCCAGGTATATGCGGCCGGAGTGCCAACTGTACTTTCGTACGTTCGCCGCGCCAACGATGGGCCGCAGGAGGCTTTTGAGTGCGGCGTCGAGCTGCGAGCCTTTGAAAGGCGAGACGCCATCGGCAGAGATGAGTGGGGCGGCAGCGCGATCCGCGGCTTGCACTGGCACTGCGAGTTCGAGCTGAGCCAGGTGATGAAATGCAGCGTCGGATTCGGTGGCGTCGTAGTGTAGATAAATGGGAAGTGCGCCCCATACCTCGCCGAACTGATCCGCCTTGCTTGGCGGCGGGACCAGTATGGCGTAATCGCCCTGTCGTGGAGAGCGCAGCAGCTTAGTTGGCGGGCTGGCGTACACCACGCCGCGAAGGCACCATGTGAGCAGGTGGCGCGAGGCATGCTTCGCTGAGAACGTCTCGTGGCTTTAGAGCGCTAGCTCGGATTTGCGCATGCCGGTTTGGCGGATGATCGAGGCGAATGCACGGAAGGCAGCTCGAACCGGTCCGCTCTCGAGGTTGAGCGAGCCATGTTTACCATCGGCGGTGAGCAAAGCGTGGAAGATGTCGCGTGTGAAGGGCTGTTTGCGTTGGATGACAAGGGAGTCCGCTCCGAAATCCTGCAGGTAGCGTCGGTTGAGCCGCTTCACCATCGTCCATACTAGCTTTGTGGGGGTCATTTCAATGTGACGGCGTAGCTGGTGAGCCTTTCGTATACCGAGGTATGCCTTGTAAGCGCTGATCGGTTTCGCCCGCGGCCCGCGTCGCCCGAGCATTCGACGTAGGGCCCATGGCACGAAGTTAGCGGCTAGCACTGACTCCCGTTCGCGGCTGTTGGCATCGAGTGATTCGTATGCTGGTCGCCACATCGGGGTGTTGAGCTCTTCGGTATACCGCCGCCAGAGCTTGAGATTGGAGTCTAGCTTCTTAGTGGAGCCTCTGTTGTCGTATTCTGTACAGAAGACAGCAGCGCACATCCCTCGGATGAGGTTAGGGTCAGCTGGTCGCAGTGCGTATTCGCTCGTGTCACTAGCCAGTCGGTGCGCAACAGGGGCCTCGAACGAGAGGCTAGCCGCCACGGGGGCGAAGACGTCTGTACCAGCCTAGGGTGCCACCGACTCGATACGGCATGTGCGAGGGTCGCTCGGAAGGTGCACGGAGTGCCACTGTGGCGGAGGAGCTAGTGCGACGGAGGTAGCGGGGGTGTCGAGCGGTGTCGAGGATGGAAGGTGCACCTCCATCAGTAGATCCACGAGTGTCGTCGTGGTGGGCGTAGGGCCAATCGACAGCGGAGACTGCGTGACGGTTGCCGGTGGAATAGCGGTGACGGTGGAGGCTCCAACTACGGCAACTTCCACGGCTACGAGCTTGCCGGCGCTTGCACCATAGTATGGAGCTGCAAGGGTCCGCTGACGCTCGACGTGAATCGTGACGTGCGCCAGTGAGGGTCCATACATGCCTAGGTTGTGCACACCAAGCGAGGTGGAGTGCCGCGCCTGGACGTCCCTATGCAGTAGCACGAGTTCGGCAAGGACGCAGTCGACTTCCGGTGGGCACGCGATCTGCGCTAGGCCGAACCCTGCCTCCTGATAGAGTGCAGCCAGCTCAGCGAAGCGACCGCGACTCGGAAGGTCACCGGTAACGTTGGCCTCTCCACTGATGTGGCCAATCGTGATGCGGTCTTTGGGCTGTGCGATGCCGGGTACTTCGTTGACGCGTCGCAGAACGAGCTGCATGAGCGGCGAGGATGACGACTCGCGGGTGAGCACAAAGGCGGGCGTGAGGGCGTCAATCTCGCAGAAGACATGGTGGGTGGTTGGCGTGGAGGGCCCGAACGCGTAGCAGTTGCCAAGGAGTCCGACGAACTCTGTGACGGGGACGGCAGGTCGCACTCGGAACCCACCAGCCGCCGTACCCAGTACTCCGAGCGTCTGACGCCCGCGATACCTGGGTGGTCGGTGCCTTCTTTTGCAGCGTCGCTGCGCCAGAACGTGCGCACAGCAGCGGGAGAGAGCAAGGCACGTCGACTGAGCTCGGGCACCGCCGCTGCGAATGGGGCGCCACACTCATTAGCGATGCGGTCCTTCCATAGCGTCGCCTGCTCGCGAATTATCGCTGTCAGGTACGTGCCGGCCACCAGCGTGGATGGGCCACGCGAGAGCGCCGAACCAGGCATCATCGGAGTGAACATTCCGTGCGTGGCCGATGGGCTCATGTCGGCGAGGAAGGCGA
The DNA here is from genome assembly GCA_951812265.1 of Taphrorychus bicolor. Classification (NCBI taxonomy): domain Eukaryota; kingdom Metazoa; phylum Arthropoda; class Insecta; order Coleoptera; family Curculionidae; genus Taphrorychus; species Taphrorychus bicolor. The sequence goes on along the minus strand of CATOSE010000332.1, from coordinate 3,058 downwards.
GGTGTATGAGGAAGCCTAAGAGGGACCGATAAGCCTCGACGGTGAGGGTACCAGCGAGCAGCGATGTGAGCGAAGCGATGGCCTGTGCTTGCTTATCCGAGGGGACGATAGCGACGCCGAGCGTGTTGTTGAAATGTATGCCGAGATTCACGTCATGAACGCCCAATTGGCGTTTGGAGTCGTCTGCCATCATGACGCGGAATCCCTTGGTTACCAGGAACCACGCCTTGCACCCAAGTCTAACTCACAGAGACGCTGCCCCAAGTTGGAGCCAGGTACTGTGCCCTGCCCCAGCACTCGCTCGACCAGGAAGCGTAGCTCTGGGTTATCACTGGCGAGCTTGTCAAGCTCCAGGAGAACGAACCCGACAAGCCACTCCGAAGACGCCGCCAGGCGGAGCTGGTAGAACCAGTCTCGGAAGTCGTCTGACTGAGTGACGAGGTAAGTTCCCATGAGGCCGCACACGTGCTTGAGTACAGCATCGTCGTGCATGTACTCTGACACGAGCCACTTGAGCTCGGGTGGGCGTTTGGGAGGGTCATCATCGGTGAAGAGGGCGCCGCGTGCAGCGAGCAAGCGATCACCGACACGCCAGCGGTCGCGGCCCGGTTCGACACCTGTGGCGCACTCCGCTGCACAAGCGGCTATGAGATCGTTGAGGCATGGCGGCCATGTCGCGGCAGGAGCGGATAGGGAGTTGCCATCGGCATCGAAGCCAACCGCACGGCGTGCGTGCCAGAGGCACTGGCACCGGATGGAGCGGAAATGTACGAACCGAGGGCGAGGAGGCCAGAGCATCAGACGCGTGGGCTTCTGCGACGTAGCGCCGAGGGCGCACTGGTCGATGTCTTCACAGATTGCGCCAGTCTCACTCTGCAACGCAACGATAGGTGGGGCCACCCACAAGGGCGAGTGGCTAGCGAAGGCGGGTGATGCGTATTCCCCGGCCCCGTAAACGGTTGGGTTCTCGATCACGAACCCCGTGCCGCGCCGCGCTCCGAGGCGTAGCAACAGGCATGTGCGCCTCGTTATCTCATCGCTCCGTCGTACGTACAGCAGCTCCTGGCGAGTGAGCCACGGGTAAGGGGCACCCCCACGGGCACGATCGCGGAGGGGGCGCGCCATGCGGCGACCGCGCCCTGTAACGCGCCTATGACGTGCGACGGAGTGCGAGCCGCAGGGTATGCCCACCGCCGTGAACACGAAAGCTCCCGCGTTCGCCATGCGGCAGAGCCACTCGAACGTGGCCGCGACCAGGATGTCAAGTCCCTGCTTCACCTCTACGGAGAAACACGAGAGCTTTCGGTCCGCTAGAGATGTCCGCAGCCCGTCAGAGCCCGAGAAGAGGTGTAGCACCATTTTGCAGTGACGGAGGCCTTTCGGTACTGTGGTCCGGAGGCCGTGCAGTTCTGCGGCCACCTCGCGAACACGTTGCGCGACGTGGTCAAGGTGGCACTCAAGCGGGGCGCAGTGGCAGACGAGCTGCAGGCTGAAACCCCTAGCCACCCGCCGAGCCAAGACGAGGATGAAGGAGCCGCGCATCACTGGGTCGACCAGCGCTTGCCCAGGGTGACAGCGAAGGCCCAGGTTGGACGCTACGGCGAAGGGGCTGAGCGAGTTGCTACGCAGGAGGCTGCAGAAGCCGCTGCACGCGCGCGCACGCTCGTCCTCGCTCGCCATACATAGGGGGTTACCGAGGATCGACCCACGGCCACCGTAGACCGGCCAGGGGTGCACGGGAGCGGAAGGCGGCATTTGCTACTGTGACGCTTCCAACCTTGGCCCTACGCGTCACGGTCGCCACTGGTTCCTGGGACGAGACGTCACACTCAGAAGGCGGCGGCGAGGAGCACGTGGTGCGAAGCCGCCCGACCATCCTCTCCATGCGGGCCCCATCGCAGCCGAGGACTACGTCGTCACTTAGCTTAGCGAGATGGTTAAGCGAGTGGATGACGGCGCCGCTGTCGTCCGCCATCTCGTGGTGCGGGAAGGATGCGTTGATGATGACGCGACGCTTATCGGAGCCCCTCTTCGCGCGCGTGCCCACCTGCTGCGGGCGCCACGGCATGCGCGGCACATCTTCGAAGACGTCGTACCACCCGAGGCCCGCCTTGCGGACTAGGTCGCGCTGCGCCTTCCCGAGGCCGCCAGCCACTGAACGGAGGTGGCTCGGAAGTACCAGCTGGAGCTCCATGAGATCAGCTTTAAAGTCGACACCGAAGTCGAGGATGCTGAAGAGCTCTTGATCCGGGTATCCCGAGCTGAAGAGGGCCGAGAAGGCGAGGTTCAGATGGGTATCAGGGCGCGCCGAGGTGTCAGTGAGGACGAATCGGCCATCGGCGCGGGAGTACTCCCAGAGTCGTCCGCGATACTCCGGCAGCATCTCAGCCTGCGAGAACGACACAAGACCGTGCTGGGGGGCTGTAGACGCCTCCTCGTGCTGCAGGATGTCCACGAGTCTCTCTCGCTGAGCCACCATCCACGGGTCCGCCTTTGCACGGAAGTGGCCCGGGGGAAGAAGCCCGCGATCGAGGCCGGGTCCATCACTCCTGCGGGAGGCTGCGGCTGAGGCGGAGCAGATCGGTGCGTAAGCGGCGGCTGCACCCGGCTGACGAAGGCTACACGGGCGAGTGCGGGGTCCTCGTACGAGGCCAGCGCCCCCCTCTCCCGCAGCGCAGGCGGGAAGGTGCTCCGGTCGGCGGGGCAAATGCGCTCGCGCCAGAGGCGGCAGTCGGCGGCCCACTGGCCCTCAAAGGCCGTGGCCGCCGCGTCAGAGCCGTGTCCGTCGCCGAAGCCGACACTAAGTGCCATGCCAAGCGAGCGTCGCTGAGCGTCGTCGAGAGGGGGGCCAGGGTCGGAGAAGACGCGCCGGCAGTCCTCAACCTCCGCGAGGTGGACGTCCCACATCTCATCGAAGGTACGCTCCTCACGCGCGTAGCCGCGACGCAAGACCTGGAGCGGCGGCGCGGCGAGGGCGGCGCCAGTGCGGTAGTCGCCCGAAGGCCCGAGGGCGCGGTCGACGCACTCCAGCTCTGCGGCACGAAGTGAGGTGGACGAG
>CATOSE010000329.1:0-11379 GCA_951812265.1 Taphrorychus bicolor | reverse complement strand
AAAAAGACATTGTTTTGCGACCCCGGGAACCCATCTAGATTAAACGAGAACCTGGAGCAGTCACCTCCGTTCTTGAAAGTACGAGAACGTGTTCAGGCTGGGTATATAAAGTGTAGTAAATAAGCGGACAAGCGAACAGTGCGAATTGTAGAGAGTAATTGTGTTTTAATCGTGTTGTAATAGTTAAAAGTAAATAAATTTGTGCAGTTAATTGAAGATAAATTATTGGAAACCGTATCCCGTAAAAACTGGTGTCAGATGTGGGTTAATTTTCGTCAAACTTGTGACTCAAGGAATCGTCGCGCGCGTGCAATTTTGCATGGTACTGTAACCCTAATTACCTGTAACAGGACCGTTATAGTTAACAGGGATGTCAATGGATACACCATAGGGGTGAATGGACCGAGGGTTGGAAAATTAAAGACGTTGCGTCTCTTTTATTTAAAATTTTTATTTTTTATTGCTCATAATTATTTATTCATATGCTTTGTATGTTTTCTACAATTTTTGGTGTTTTTTTCATATTTTTTTTTACATATCTAAAATGGACTTTTTAATGGTTTTTATTTCTTTCGCGGTAATTTTGAGGCAGAATTGTAATTTTTCGATAAATGAATTAAAATGTAATGTAAATTTGAGATAATTTTGACATAAAAGTGTGATTTTGTAAATTAATGATTCCTGCTTTATGAAGTTTTTTATTGGCATTTTATTGACAAACAAATATATTAAACTTTGTGTGTTTCAAGTTGTCAGCGGTTTTATCGAGTTTTAACTTATTTTTTATTTCTTATTGTCCTTTTATTCTTTAAATTTTTTGTCTGTATATCTTTTGTCAAGTTTTGTTGAATTTTTTGTTTTATACATTTTTTATTCATGAGAATTAAACTTTTCATCGTGTCTTCATTCTTTCTTGAATTTTCCTAACGAGCAAACAATGGTAATGTAAAATGATTTATATTGAGAGAATTTTGACACAAAACTATGTGCTTCAACGATTAATAATTCTTGATTTTTCATTTTTTTTTTAATAAGAAAGCCCCCAAAAAAACTACCCTTTTTAGCAAGTTGTTGAAAGTTTTTGGTATATCTTTATCGACCACTTTTGGACAACATTTTTTCTAAAATTTCCTGACAATTTCTGATTTTTTTTTACTTTCGTTTCTTTTCGTCGTTTTTTATTTAAAATATTTATTTCTTTATGAGCCCTATAGCCTTTATATTTATATATTTATTTATTTATTGTTTATATTTACTGTCATTTTCATTTTTTAATGCTTATAAAATTAAAAATAATTTGTGTGTTTTTATTCTTTTAAAGTTGTTTGACCCAAAATTAAACTTTTTTAACGAGTATACAATTTTCATGTAAATTGATCTTCATTGAGAGAATTTTGGCAAAAAACTGTGTTTTTTTAACGATTAATGATTCCTGAGTTTTCAAGTTTTTTGTACGATTTTGGTCCAAAAGGCAGCTTTTACAATGCGAGACAAAAATTGATTTTCATTGAAATAATGTTGGTTCTAAGGACTCTTTTTTTTTTGCAAATTTTTACACGATTCTGGCTGAAAATCTTTTAAATTGGTACTTCTAGACATGTAACTCCTTTGGGAACCGTATGTTCTTTTATAATTTTATGTCTATTATAGATTTATTTTGTTTCGGTGCTTTTTGTTTTTTATTGTTCAAAATTTTTTAGTTGCTAGGTTTTCTGCAATTTTTTTTTATATATTTTTTCAGAGATCTGAAATTGTCTTTTTAATGTGTTTATTTCTTTCGCGGTGATTTTGAGGTAGAATTGTAATTTTCCGATAAATGAATTCTAAATGTAATGTAAATTGATTTCCATTGAGATAATTTTGACATAAATGTGTGTTTTTGTAAATTAATGATTCCTGCTTTATCAAGTTTTTTATTGGCATTTTATTGGCACACAAACAAATATTTTAAACTTTGTGTGTTTCAAGTTGTCAGCGGTTTTATCGAGTTTTTAACTTATTTTTTCTTTCTTATTGTTCTTTTATTCTTTAAATTTTTTGTTTGTATATCTTTTGTCATGTTTCGTTGAATTTTTTGTTCTATACATTTTTTATTCATGTGAATTAAACTTTTCATTGTGTTTTCATTCTTTCAAGACTTGTTACCTGTAAATGATTTTTCTAAACGAGCAAACAATGGTAATGTATTACGATTTTTATTGAGAGAATTTTGACACAAAACTATGTGCTTCAACGATTAATAATTCTTGATTTTTCATATTTTTTTAATTAAAAGAGCCCACAAAAAAAGATACCCTTTTTAGCAAGTTTTTGAAAGTTTTTGGTAGATCTTGATCCATAATTAGAAATATTTTATACTTCTGCATTTATCGGCCACTTTTGGACAACATTTTTTCTAAAATTTTCTGACAATTTCTGATTTTTTTTACTTTCGGTTCTTTTCGTCGTTTTTCATTTCAAATATTTATTTTTTTCTGAGCCCTATAGCCTTTATAGGTATATATTTATTTATTGTTTATAATTACTGTCATTTTTGTTTTTAATGCTTAATTATCGAGTTTTTTTTATTATTTTTTCTTTCTTATTGTCCTTTTATTCTTTAAATTTTTTGTTTGTATATTTTTTGTCATGTTTTGTTGAATTTTTTTGTTCTATACTTTATACATGTGAATTAAACTTTTCATTGTGTTTTCATTCTTTCAAGACTGTTTACCTGTAATTGAATTTTCCTAACGAGCAAATAATGGTAAAATAAAATGATTTTTATTGAGAGAATTTTGACACAAAACTATGTGCTTCAACGATTAATAATTCTGGATTATTCATTTTTTTTTTTTTTTTTAATAAGAGATCCCCCAAAAAGACTACCCTTTTTAGCAAGTTTTTGAAAGTTTTTGGTAGATCTTGATTCACAATTAGAAATATTTTATACTTGTGCATTTATCGGCCACCTTTAGACAACTTTTTTTTCTAAAATTTAATTATTCTTTTATTGTTTATATTTACTGTTATTTTAATTTTTTAATGCTTATAAAATTAAAAATAATTTGTGTGTTTTTATTCTTTTAAAGTTGTTTGACCCAAAATTAAACTTTTTTAACGAGTATACAATTTTCATGTAAATTGATCTTCATTGAGAGAATTTTGGCAAAAAACTGTGTTTTTTAGCGATTACTGATTCCTGATCTTTTAAATTTTTTATACGATTTTGGTCCAAAGGGCAGCTTTTACAATGCGATACAAAAATTGATTTTCATTGAAATAATGTTGGTTTTAAGGACTCTTTTTTTTTGCAAATTTTTACACGATTCTGGCTGAACATCTTTTAAATTGGTACTTCTAGCCATGTAACTCTTTTGGAAACCGTATGTTCTTTTATAATTTTATGTCTATTATAGATTTATTTTGTTTAGGTGCTTTTTGTTTTTTTATGTAAAATATTTTTATTGTTCATAATTTTTTATTCATATCCTTTGTTAGGTTTTCTGCAATTTTTTTTATATATTTTTTTCACAGATCTAAAATGGACTTTTTAATGAGTATTATTCCTTTCGCGGTAATTTTGAGCCAGAATTGTAATTTTCGGATAAATGAATTCTAAATGTAATGTAAATTGATTTCCATTGAGATAATTTTGACTCAAAAGTGTTTTTGTAAATTAATGATTCCTGATTTTTCAAGTTTTTTTATTGACATTTTATTGGCACCCAAGCAAATATTTTAAACTTGTGTTTCAACCTACCTCCTACTGACTTACGTTTTTTGTTATACATCCTGATCTTTTTCAGGTATTAAAACTCAGTGGTTTTATCGAGTTTTTAACTAATTTTTTCTTTCTTATTGTTCTTTTATTCTTTTAATTTGTTGTTTGTATATCTTTTGTCATGTTTCGTTGAATTTTTTGTTCTATACATTTTTTATTCATGTGAATTAAACTTTTCATTGTGTTTTCATTCTTTCAAGACTTTTTACCTGTAAATGATTTTTCCTAACGAGCAAACAATGGTAATGTATTATGATTTTTATTGAGAGAATTTTGACACAAAACTATGTGCTTCAACGATTAATAAGTCTTGATTTTTCATTTTTTTTTAATTAAAAGAGCCCACAAAAAAAGCTACCCTTTTTAGCAAGTTTTTGAAAGTTTTTGGTAGATCTTGATCCGTAATTAGAAATATTTTATACTTCTGCATTTATCGGCCACTTTTGGACAACATTTTTTCTAAAAATTTCCTGACAATTTCTGATTTTTTTTACTTTCGGTTCTTTTCGTCGTTTTTCATTTAAAATATTTATTTTTTTATGAGCCCTATAGCCTTTATATGTATATATTTATTTATTGTGTATATTTACTGTCATTTTCGTTTTTAATGCTTAATTATCGAGATTTTTTATTATTTTTTCTTTCTTATTGTCCTTTTATTCTTTAAATTTTTTGTTTGTATATTTTTTGTCATGTTTTGTTGAATTTTTTTGTTCTATACATTATCCATGTGAATTAAACTTTTCATTGTGTTTTCATTCTTTCAAGACTTTTTACCTGTTATTGAATTTTCCTAACGAGCAAACAATGGTAATATAAAATGATTTTTATTGAGAGAATTTTGACACAAAACTATGTGCTTCAACGATTAATAATTCTGGATTATTCATTTTTTTTTTTAATAAGAGATCCCTCAAAAAGACTACCCTTTTTAGCAAGTTTTTAAAAGTTTTTGGTAGATCTTGATTCACAATTAGAAATATTTTATACTTGTGCATTTATCGGCCACCTTTAGACAACTTTTTTTTCTAAAATTTCCTGACAATTTCTGATTTTTTGACCTTCTGTTCTTTTCGTCGTTTTTTATTTAAAATATTTATTTCTTATTATTCTTTTATTGTTTATATTTACTGTCATTTTCATTTTTTAATACTTATAAAATTAAAAATAATTTGTGTGTTTTTATTCTTTTAAAGTTGTTTGACCCAAAATTAAACTTTTTTAACGAGTATACAATTTTCATGTAAATTGATCTTCATTGAGAGAATTTTGGCAAAAAACTGTGTTTTTTTAACGATTAATGATTCCTGATTTTTTAAGTTTTTTGTACGATTTTGGTCCAAAAGGCAGCTTTTACAATGCGATACAAAAATTGATTTTCATTGAAATAATGTTGGTTTTAAGGACTCTTTTTTTTTGCAAATTTTTACACGATTCTGGCTGAAAATCTTTTAAATTGGTACTTCTAGCCATGTAACTCTTTTGGAAACCGTATGTTCTTTTATAATTTTATGTCTATTATAGATTTATTTTGTTTAGGTGCTTTTTGTTTTTTGATGTAAAATTTTTTTATTGTTCATAATTTTTTATTCATATCCTTTGTTAGGTTTTCTGCAATTTTTTTTATATATTTTTTTCACAGATCTAAAATGGACTTTTTAATGAGTATTATTCCTTTCGCGGTAATTTTGAGCCAGAATTGTAATTTTCCGATAAATGAATTCTAAATGTAATGTAAATTGATTTCCATTGAGATAATTTTGACTCAAAAGTGTGTTTTTGTAAATTAATGATTCCTGATTTTTCAAGTTTTTTTATTGGCATTTTATTTTGCACACAAGCAAATATTTTATACTTGTGTTGCAACCTATCTCCTACTGACTTATGTTTTTTGTTATACATCCTGATCTTTTTCAGGTATTAAAACTCAGTGGTTTTATCGAGTTTTTAACTAAGTTTTTCTTTCATATTGTTCTTTTATTCTTTTAATTTGTTGTTTGTATATCTTTTGTCATGTTTCGTTGAATTTTTTGTTCTATACATTTTGTATTCATGTGAATTAAACTTGTCATTGTGTTTTCATTCTTTCAAGACTTTTTACCTGTAAATGATTTTTCCTAACGAGCAAACAATGGTAATGTATTATGATTTTTATTGAGAGAATTTTGACACAAAACTATGTGCTTCAACGATTAATAAGTCTTGATTTTTCATTTTTTTTTTTTTTATTAAAAGAGCCCACAAAAAAAGCTACCCTTTTTAGCAAGTTTTTGAAAGTTTTTGGTAGATCTTGATCCATAATTAGAAATATTTTATACTTCTGCATTTATCGGCCACTTTTGGACAACATTTTTTCTAAAAATTTCCTGACAATTTCTGATTTTTTTTACTTTCGGTTCTTTTCGTCGTTTTTCATTTAAAATATTTATTTTTTTATGAGCCCTATAGCCTTTATATGTATATATTTATTTATTGTTTATATTTACTGTCATTTTCGTTTTTAATGCTTAGTTATCGAGTTTTTTAATTATTTTTTCTTTCTTATTGTCCTTTTATTCTTTAAATTTTTTGTTTGTATATTTTTTGTCATGTTTTTTTGAATTTTTTTGTTCTATACTTTATCCATGTGAATTAAACTTTTCATTGTGTTTTCATTCTTTCAAGACTTTTTACCTGTAATTGAATTTTCCTAACGAGCAAACAATGGTAATATAAAATGATTTTTATTGAGAGAATTTTGACACAAAACTATGTGCTTCAACGATTAATAATTCTGGATTATTCATTTTTTTTTTTTTAATAAGAGATCCCCCAAAAAGGACAAACTACCCTTTTTAGCAAGCTTTTGAAAGTTTTTGGTAGATCTTGATTCACAATTAGAAATATTTTATACTTGTGCATTTATCGGCCACCTTTAGACAACCTTTTTTTTTCTAAAATTTCCTGACAATTTCTGATTTTTTGACCTTCTGTTCTTTTCGTCGTTTTTTATTTAAAATATTTATTTCTTATTATTCTTTTATTGTTTATATTTACTGTCATTTTCATTTTTTAATGCTTATAAAATTAAAAATAATTTGTGTGTTTTTATTCTTTTAAAGTTGTTTGACCCAAAATTAAACTTTTTTAACGAGTATACAATTGTCATGTAAATTGATCTTCATTGAGAGAATTTTGGCAAAAAACTGTGTTTTTTTAACGATTACTGATTCCTGATCTTTTAAGTTTTTTATACGATTTTGGTCCAAAAGGCAGCTTTTACAATGCGATACAAAAATTGATTTTCATTGAAATAATGTTGGTTTTAAGGACTCTTTTTTTTGCAAATTTTTACACGATTCTGGCTGAAAATCTTTTAAATTGGTACTTCTAGCCATGTAACTCTTTTGGAAACCGTATGTTCTTTTATAATTTTATGTCTATTATAGATTTATTTTGTTTAGGTGCTTTTTGTTTTTTTATGTAAAATTTTTTTATTGTTTATAATTTTTTATTCATATCCTTTGTTAGGTTTTCTGCAATTTTTTTTTATATATTTTTTTCACAGATCTAAAATGGACTTTTTAATGAGTATTATTGCTTTCGCGGTAATTTTGAGCCAGAATTGTAATTTTCCGATAAATGAATTCTAAATGTAATGTAAATTGATTTCCATTGAGATAATTTTGACTCAAAAGTGTTTTTGTAAATTAATGATTCCTGATTTTTCAAGTTTTTTTATTGGCATTTTATTGGCACCCAAGCAAATATTTTAAACTTGTGTTTCAACCTACCTCCTACTGACTTATGTTTTTTGTTATACATCCTGATCTTTTTCAGGTATTAAAACTCAGTGGTTTTATCGAGTTTTTAACTTATTTTTTCTTTCTTATTGTTCTTTTATTCTTTAAATTTGTTGTTTGTATATCTTTTGTCATGTTTCGTTGAATTTTTTGTTCTATACATTTTTTATTCATGTGAGTTAACCTTTTCATTGTGTTTTCATTTTTTCAAGACTTTTTACTTAAAATTGATTTTTCCTAACGACCAAACACTGGTAATGCAAATTAATTTTTATTGAGAGAATTTGGCATAAACCACCACATCAGGACCACCAAGACCTACTCCCCCATATAATACAACCAGGGTTGATGAACGACGCTCGTTCAAACGTTGCAACTATAGTATGCTAATTTAAGTAAGAAATAATAATTCATTAACAATTTTTGCCCTGGAAGTGTTAGATAATTAGCGATTGGCAATGTTATAACAGTGGAAGCGTTCATTATGAGTGTAATTACCTCATAATAAGTGAACAAGGAATTTAGAAACAAATTACCTCGCTCAGTAGGTGCATTAGTGTAAGCTTATTAGGAAATTATAGCAGTACTTCCCCCACGGAGTATAATTAGTTTTCCAAGTGTTCAAGGTACCACTAAGACGAGCACCGCCCCATGCTTGCAGACTTTACCTGCATCCGATACGAAAACCGTGTTTTTTTTTTCTCTCTCTCTCTCTCTCTCTCTCTCTAGACCCATATCCAATTATATCCACCATCACTTTACACCATATTTAATCGTCAGTCGTAATTTTACACAAACAAACCAAAACGGACTTGCTTCAGAGACTCAGACAGTTTTCGTTAGCTGAACTTGAAGACAATCTTGCTTTGAACACTTAAATTACTAGAATTGGTCGATTTGCTACAAGATGTCTCTTGAGAAATTAAAAAAGTCGATACAAAAAAAATTAAAATTATACCAACTATGCCTGATGATTGCTAATAATTATGCCTTCATACACCATATGACTCTCAGGCTCATTTGATTAGCCCGTATAGTGCAGAATTTTCATGTTGATCTTGTGAACTTTTGAGCTAACGCAATATGCCCGAGCCTTACTTAAATAAGGAATATATGTGTGAGTTTAACGCGAGGCATTTGTAAATTGCCCTCCACTAAAAAGGAGTTTATTATTAAGTTATAAAATCAGGCATTTCGCAAAAGGTAATTTTATAGTGTAAATTGATTACCTACTTCCCTCGGTGATACGAGTGTAATCAAAACTAATTACAATTTAGATTGCATTTTCACTAAAACGGATAACTAGGTCGATACATCCCAAGCAGTTATCGAGATTAATTTGGTTTGGAGTCAGCTTTAAAGGGGGGAAGCAGAATAATATTTACTAAATGGCATGATAATGTACGGATATGGAGATTTTGAGGGGGGAAGCAGAAATCATGTAATTTTATTACTGCGTAAAAGTTCTAAATCTATAACTTTTTTTAAGGCACCTTGGTAGAGTGGAAACTCTAAAAACAGATTAGAATTAGGGTCAAACTTGGTTAAAAATACCCAAAGATTCTAGAAATGCAAGTTGAGGTTTTTGAAAAAATTCTGGTTCTAGTTATCGTTTAGAAATGACTCAGTCGTCTAAAAATGTTTTGGAAGATCTGGGTTAAAGGCTAGGACCAAAATTGTTTTGAAATTACCTGCTGATGGCAAATTTTTTTACCTTTTTTGTTTTAAAAGTTTTGCACTATTTTGACAAAAAAAAGACATGAATTTTTACGTTATTTTTTCATTTTTTTAGGGTCAAGAGAGTGGAGAGTTTAACGCAAAACCTCTGAGTGAGAAGAGTAACACACACAATTTTGAAACTGATGTTTGTGTCTTCAACGCACAAAAGAATAATAATTTAAATTAAAGAAAAAGTAGGTCTTCAGCCGGATTTGAACCAGCGACCTTGTTGTTTGCCGGACAGTAAATACTAATAATAATAATAATAATAATAATAATAATAAACGGTGGAGAGTTTAACGTAAAACCTCTGAGTGAGAAGAGCAACACACACAATTTTAGAGAAGAAGGGAAGAAAATTTACAAGACACATCCTTTCTCGTCTTGATTTTCTCATCCATCCAATTGGATAATGTTCTCTGTATACTAAGCGTAGCTTATACAATTTTTTTTAATCCTTGTTTAGATTTAACTTCCAAAATATTTTATTCTACTGCAAGTAGGAAGACAGAGCTATTAACAAAATAGCTTCTTCAGTTCAGACATGGATTATATTTGTACTCAACTTACCTTCTTCTTTCAATGATTACATGTAGTGATTTTTACTGCTGACTTACCTGAAACAAAAGAAAAACATTACTATAAATAAAAATGTTCTAATCGTTTTATGAGTAGATAGTTCACACTCTTCCAAACGTGTTTTTTTTAATAGCAAAAAACAAGGTTTTAAAAGTAGGTATCTAAAAATCGACCACCCAAGAGGTATGTAGAGAAAATTCTTTTTTTTTCAAATTAAGTTTGAAAAATACGAAGGCGTAGAAGAGCCAACAAGATTTTTTTCTTAAATTCCGACTTTAAAGTAATCTTGTTAGCCCTTCTACGCCTTAGTAGAATTTAGATAAATTCCGAGTTTAAAGTCGGAATTTTACAAAGGCGTAGAAGGGCCAACAACATTTTTTTCTTAAATTCCGCCTTTAAATTCGGAGTTCAAAGTCGGAATTTAGTTTATTAGGACAACATTTGTGGTATTTTTTTATATTTTGGGACGATGCATATTTGCACAAGTAATTCCGTAGTTTTGTGCTAATTTTGCTATTAACAAATTTGGTTATTTAATTTTTAATAAACTGGTCTATTGAAAATTTTCAAATTTTTGTTTTTTTTGCCTTTATCTTGAAAACGGTGTGACTTTTTGATATACATGTAGACGTATATTAAATTGAGAGCCATAAGCCACAACAAATAGAACAAAGTTGTCGTCTACGGTTATTGAAAAAAAAATGCAAAACTATTGTCTTCTTTTTTGGGGCCACTCGTGCTCAGTTATTATAAAATTTCTGTTTACAAGTAGTACAAATTTTTATACATTTTTAGTAAACAATTTTATTCGTTAGTTCTTGAAGTCTTATAATAAATGGGGCGTTGGTTTCTGTTTTCGATGGCATAGGGTGTCCTAAAAAATTTCGACTCCACAAAAAATCCGGCGACGGGATGTAAACCACTCATCGCTGTGGAAAGAACAATATGTGACAAACGACACTTGACATGTCTTAAAAGAGTATTGGTTGAAGTTTATCAGGTTTAGTATTGTACTGAGTGAAGTCACGTATGCACTTTTGCCAGTTTTGTTACCCTACAACATTTCTGGTACTTTTTAATGTCTTGCGACGATGCAATTTCTGCACGTTTGCAAAATTTTGTTTATAAAAAAAAATATATATTTTTTTATATTCATGTGGCTAGATTTGCAAATAGTACAATTTAGCTGTTTATAACAAAGCTATATATGGCTAAATATGAGCAATGGTATCTGGGCTAAGTGGAAACTACTTTAACTCGGAATTTAACTAAATTCCGACTTTAAACGCGAAATTTAACTAAATTCCAACTTTAAACTCGCAATTTAGTTAAGTTCCGAGTTTAAAATTGAAATTTAGCTAAATTCCGACTTTGAACTCGGAATTTAAGAAAAAAAAATCTTGTTGGTCTTTCTTCGAATTTAGTAGAATTTAGTTTAATTCTGAGCTTAAAGTCGGAATGAATTTAGCTAAATTCCGACTTTAAGCTCGGAATTTAGATAAATTCCAACTTTAAACTTGTAATTTAACTAAACTC
>CATOSE010000326.1:0-21515 GCA_951812265.1 Taphrorychus bicolor | reverse complement strand
GTGATCCTCAGCTGGATCACGGACGAAGCACGCCGCAAACGCTACCGCACACGCTGCAGGTACAGCGGTCATGTGCTTCTCGCCCTGTTTCAGGCCAAGCCACATCGCTGGCTCAACTCGACAGGGCAAGGGGCTATCGAAGCGGTTCTGGGTCGTCTCGAGAAGGCAGGGCTTTTTGAGATGTCGGTGCGCGCATGCATCATGTTCGCTTGGGAGTTCGAGGGGTGGAACAACGCCCAGCTACCTGCCCAACGCATGTCTGACTCACGCATATGCGCCAAGTATGTGCATATGATTAAGCGCAACCTCTCATCAGATGAGAAGACTAACCTCGAGCTCGACATTCGTGACTACAGCTGCCGTGACAATCTCGAAGAGCTAAACGACGTGATCCAGAGCCGGCTCTCGGACGCAGCGAGTGAGTCTATCGCAGACTGCTCTCGGCGCGGGCGGCTCCTCAGTTTCCGCGGCGGCAAGGGCGGCCGTTGTAGCGATCGTGGCGGCCGTGGCACTGGTCGTGGCTCCGATCCTCACCATCCCAATAATCCCCCCGACAAGCCGTGCCAACACTGTCGCGCCGCAGGAAAGGGGGGCAAGTATCACTGGCACACCGACTGCTACCTCATAAAGGCCAAGGCTGCGGAGAGATCCGCCGCAGCCGCGAAAGTCACCACCGGCGCCGTCGCCGTGCTTTCGCCTGTCGCTTCCGTGCCCGATTCGTCCCCTGTGCACATCGCTGATTCTACCGCCTCAGGCTCGGTCAAGATGTTCGCCCCTGTCGCGGCCGGCGAGCCTCCCCTCGCGGTGTACGCCTCCCTGTTCGAGGGACCACCGGGCGAACCCTCCATGCTAGGCGTCAGCGATGCCCCCACAGGCCACATGCGCGTCCTCACTGCCGTCGTCTGTGATGATTGTGACGAGACACTCGACACTGTATCTGAGACCGGTCCCGGTGACCACGCTCCCGCAGCACCGCCGCCTCCGGTACCACTCACGCCCTTGCCACCTCCGCCGGCTCCGCCGCTAAAGCCGGCATTGCTCACGAAGCTTGCGGGAGTACCGCAGATGCCCATCGACTTGCACTTTCGCATCTGTCCACCGTCATGGCATCTGATGGCATTTCCGCCTTGGCCGATGCTATGAACGCCGTTTGCCTGACCGCCGTTGACCGCGACTTGAACGCCCTCATTCGCGGCTACCTTGCCAAGCATCCGCCGACACCATGGCGCACGGACGTTCCTTCGCACACGCCCAGCATGTCGAACTGTCTCCGCCTTCTCTCCGGCACCGATACCTTCTCGTGGGCTGATCGCAGCATCGTAGCTGCCACGCTACTGTTACATACCATTTGTGTAACACTCTCTTGCGTGACGAACATGACGATGCCTCCCATCCGGGCATCACACCGACCCGCCTTGCCACGATCACGATGCATTGCTCCGCTGTCGCCTCAGGTTCGTCGTCGCACTCCGCCTCGAGCCTGATGTCCGATACAGTGAATCGTGAGCTCGCCAGCCAGATCGCCCTCGCGAGGACGCCGTCCAAGCCCACGGCTCCGCCGGCCGTCAGCGACCACGATGTGCGGTTGTGCGCCATCTCCACTCTCCATTAGACGTGAAGCTTTCACAGGTCCGCGAAGTCCTCGCCGAGCACGGGCTCTCCGACCGTGCCTTTTGCCGCGAATCCGCCCTATCGTATGTCTTACCAGGAGTCGGCTGCTCTGGCCGCACCAAGCGAGACGTACTCAACGACGCCCACCGCGCCGTTGGCCTTCGCGAGGTTGCCGCGTCGCCCGTTGCGAAAGCCACTCGCGCCGACAACGGGTACAACTTAGAACTCGCCGCCGCCGCCATCGGCATCCCCGCTCCTGATTTCGATTCCGCCGCCCCGATTGCCGCTCCAGTGACCGCCTCGGCCGCCAACTCTACCGTTGTCGCTCCCGCCGGCAGCACAGTTGTTACGCCCGCGACCACGAGCACCGTAGTAGCGCCCGCCGACGCCACCGTCGTCGCTCCCGCCGCCGCCGCCGTGCACCCTGCGACCTGCGGATGGTCGACCTGCTCGATAATCGCTTTTCACTAGCTTCGCTAACGTATCGCTACTCTTCCTCGCCGTGCTATTCGCGGTTCCCGCCTACGAGCCCGGCGAGTTTGCCTCCGCCTCCGCGTCCGCGCCCGCCGTGTCCGGCGAGACGTACTTCGTAGCGCTTGTCGTGGCATTCGTCACCCTTTTTGCCTCCGTCGCCTTGAACGCTTCCGCCAAGCTCGCCTACCGGTTGGCCTGCCTCTGCCTGCAGGCTAGCGCCGGCTCCGGAGGTTCGCGCGACAGCGCGTCCTCCCTCGGGGGCTTACCCCCTTGGACGTCCTCCTCGCTCGCCGCCCGCCGCAGGTCAGACGACGCCGCCCGAGTGCTATCGTGCCTACAACCGACCGCCCTTCCCCGTTTGCCGTGGTACATAGCCGCTTACTTTGTGGCTGTCTACATTGACGTAGGGATGACCATCCTACGGTGCCGGGATTATGACGTGGCCTCCGTGACATTCGCCGGCGCTTGCGACTTCGCGACGCCTTCGGTGATATGGTCCGTGCACCGGCCCACGCTACACCGTGCCGTCACCGTTTGGCTCACGCCGACGTTCCGCCTGAGGGAAACACCCCTCGCCGCTCTCGTCCCCGGCCTACGCACCGTCCTCGCCGCCGCCGCCGTCGCCCTCCGACACGTGTGGTCCTCCGCGCACGTAGGCCGGCCGAGCCGTCACGAGCATCGTCCTCCTCTCTTCTTCGACCGATCGATCGAGAAGGAGGACGAACGTGGTACACCGATCCGCTGCGATTCCGCTCGCGCAGGCGCGCTGACTCCTTTTGCCGATACACCAACCGTGCCCATGCTCCGCCCGGCGGACGCACCACGCCTCGGCCAACTCCTTACTCTCCACCGACGCCGTGTGCATCGCAGTAAACGGTCACGAGGCCTATCTATGTTCGCCACCGCCTTCTCGCTCGTCATCGACAGTGAGTGCACTTGGCACGTCCATCCGAACCGAGCCAATCTCATCAATCTCCGCCCTTGCACCAACACGATGAAAGGAGTCGACGATATCCTCCACAAGTGTGAAGGCATAGGGGACCTACCGATCGTCGCGAAGGATCGCTCCGGCTCGTGGCGCCAACTGCTGATCCGCAACGTACGCCTCGTCCCCACCGTCGAAGATACACTACTGTCTGTCGATATGTTGTGGGACGAAGACCAGACCGACTGTGTTTTTCGTGACGTGCGCTCCCTTCGCACCGCAGGCGCTGATACTCTATCACGATGGTTTCCATGGGAGCGAGCCGACGGGCTAAACTTGCTTCACGCCGTAGGAAACGCGCGAGATTCGGCCAGACCGTTCGATTCGCTACCGTAACTGGCCTCATCCTCGTCGTCGTCGACCGACTCTGCCATCACCATTGCCGGCTTGCCGAAAGTGTCACGCGCCGATCTCGTCCGTCGTCCGCATGACGACGTAGTGCACTCGCACGTAGCCTTTCGCGGCCTCACTCCCGACGGCCTTGCCTGGACCAAGTCGCACGACCCCTCGCTCGCCGCCGCCGGCGAACGAGCCAACGCTGCCGACGTGCGCGCCCGCCAGCTCCACGGACATAGCCACCGGTCGCGCATTTCTTATACACTCCGTACGTGCCTCCAGCCACATCGGCATACTCAACGCGCCGGACGTTGCTGACGCCCTCCACCGCCGTCTCCATATCGGTGTGGACCGCATTCGTCGCCTGCCCGATATGACCGCCGACTGCCCTACTGTTTTGTCGAAAGCGCGCAGCACGCCGTGCCCCGATTGCGTCGTAGCCAACGCCCCGCGCCTTTCACATAATTCCGTCCCAGCGTACAAGCCATCGCACGCGGGCCGACTCGTCCACGCCGACATCGCCGGTCCATTCACGCCGGCCACACACGGCGGAGCCCGCTATATCCTCGTCCTCATCGACGACCATAGCCGATTCAAAGTCGCTTACTGCCTCCAGCGGAAGAGCGATGCGCCGAAGTACATCCGATCGTTCATCACACGCTTCAATGCCCTCCTTAGTAAAGGTAAGGCCGCGTCCGTGAGAGTCGTAAGCAGCCTGCACACCGACAACGCCGGGGAATCCCTCTCCAGAGAATTCACCGAATTCCTCTACTCCGCCCACGTACATCACTCAACGTGCCCTCCGCACGTCCACCAGCTGAACGGCGTGGCTTAGCGCGCAATCCGGTCTATGATGGAAGGCGTTCGCTCCGCTATCACCGCGAGCGACGGCCCCCTCGGCTTCTGGCCTTGGGCCATCGACCACGCCATCGACATCCTTAACCGCACGACCGGTCCGCCCGGGTCCCAGATGTCCGCGTACGAGCACTTGACGGGCGACAAGCCCAAGGTCATGGGGCTCCGGCTCAGGTAGTGGTCCCCCAGTAGGTGTGTAAACTGACATTGTTTTGGTCAGGAGGTGAGAATGAAGTGCCCCAAATCCGAGGAGTTTCTCGAAATAATTACCCATTTCATACCAAAAATGTGCGCCGCAGGGGCATTTGAGCAAAATTTTGGACCTCCGAAGTCGTCCGGAAGCCGGTAGACCGGCTTCTTTTCCGAAGCTACGCGATCTGAGTGCGAAGATAGACTCTACGCGCCGAGAGCGTACCTTTAACCTACTGCATCACACACCCTAGGTACTCCTATTCCCACCAGCTTCCAACTAGCCAAGCAGTAGGGGAGGCACACCACAAGATCCGCACCCGCCACTCGGCCCGGGGCTCGCCGGGCTTCTGCAGAGGCGCACGTGCGACCGTCGCAGGCTTCAAACACCTCATAGATTTCATAGAACACGGCAGAGGCCTCATAGAACATCATCCGTACCCCCAATAGACCTCTATTCACACTTGTTTGCACCTAGGGGACCCAGAATTCTCAGATTACACGCTACCCCCTAACCGCCGGGGGACCGTGACCCGAGCCTGAGCCTGGACATTTACCCATTTGGTTGTCGCATATGGGCCGTCAAGCCTCCGTCCACCATCCGTAAGACTTACATGGAGAACCACGCGGACGTCGGCATCAACCTCGGCCGTTGCCCCACACAACCGGGTTCGTACTGCATCTGGGTCCCCTACCTCGGCAAAATCGTGTACACGTCCGAAGCCTACGTCGACGAGTCCTACATGCCGTGGAAGCCGGAGGGCGAACGACGCGTCACCGCCGCCGCCTCGCCGCCGATCGCTGCCGCCGACGCCTCTCAACCGCCCGGCATCCCCATCTCCTCATCATCACCGGGCGCCCCGCCACCATGCGCGCCCGCCGACGCCACAGACGATGTCACCGCCGCCTACCATCGCGCCACGCGCGAGGTGGCACAACGCGCCAAGCGATCGAGACGAGCGCTTATCCTCTTCTCCGGCCCGTACGCGCGACCCGACGGCCTCGGCGTCTTTCTCCCCCGCCTCGGCATCGCGCCGAACCTCGTCGACAACGACGCCAAGCACGGGGGGGGGACACACACGACTTGCTTGACGATGTTTTCTACGATGCATTCCTCAAAAAGTGCCACGACGGAGAGTTCCCTGCCGTTTTCGCCGCGCCCCCGTGTAGCACCTTTTCGGTAGCCCGTTTCTTCGACCGCCTACTCACAGACCCGTCCGCCGCGGACGCTGGACCACCACCCATCCGTACACGTGCACACATCACCGGCCTACCGGATCTTGAAGCGCCTCATGTCGTTTATGGGGACATACGTTTCGTCACTTGTGTGTTTCCCGTGTGAGCACTCGGTGTGTTTATCCCGGTAACCCTTGTACCCTTTTTAATGTAAGATTGCCCTCAAAGGGTTTTTCTCCATCTCGCTTCGCTGGCTGCCCCGCGCCGCCGCCCCTCGCGTGAGGGCGGCGCCGCGCGCTTCACCGCCGGGCTGTGGTTACCCCTTCAGCTGGTAGCACCTCAAGTTACGCACTGGGGCACGCTTCATATCACCATCAAATCCACTGCGCTATGTTCGTGCCCATGCTATCTGCATCTGCAGACAGTGTGGCTTCATCCGGCACATCGGTCCTTATCAATCAGTTTCCTGGCGAAGAGCCGAGTGTCGAGGCTATGCTAGAATTCCTTCGCGAGAACACTCCGAAGGTTACCGCTGCGTTTGGCTTCGACTTGCGAGGCCAACTGCCGCCTCACCTCATATCATTGTCCAAGATGGATGACCTGTCAGGCTTCAATGAAGTCACAGAGCAAACACCCACTGTCGCCGGCATTAAGCATAATATTGCCGTGCGACAAGCCGTGCGAGCGAACGTCGTTCGCTCCGAAACACTCGCCGCCGCGAAGGTAGAGCGTCAGAACTCGCTTGCTCAGTCAATAGACATCAGCATGCAGCGGACTGCACCCCTGCGGCTCTCACGGATGAAGGCGACCCACAAGCTGCCCTCTTCTCCCGACACCTATGACGGGATTGCCATGTGGAAGGAGATTGTCGCGTTGGCGACCTCCACGGGCATGCACGACGAGCGAGTCGATCATGACCGCGTGGTCGAGCGCATGCGTGACGAGCACCTGCCGGATGGGTGCTGTATCGACGACTTCACTGATAAAGTGAATGATATGATTCGCAACCATGCCCCATTCATGGAACGCCCGTTCGCAGATGACAAAGGGCTCGCCAAGTTCATCGTGCGATTGATGCCCGCATGCAACGCGCCCGAGGGTCGCGATGTGCTGAGACGTCTTCAGAACGAGAGTCGCCTGGACTCAACGAATGCCATACAGGAATGTGTCAGGATCGTGAAAGAGTCTCAGCGATCCGACGTGCGCCGTGTTGTTGCTTCCGCCGCCCGATGGGTCAGGTCTCCATCGGATCCCCTCGCACGTGACGACCGCGCTCTGAAAGCCGCCACAGATGCGGCGCGTGCCACGCTCGCCGCCGCCCGATCAAATCCCAAGGGCGGAGGGGGGAAGCCTAAGCCCGGAGGTCCGGCTAATGGTGGCGCTCACCTCGGCGACAACCGATGGTGTTGGGAAAAGACGTGTCACTTCGATCACAAGGACGCTTGTTGGCGAGCGCCTTGGTTCAAGGGTGACGAGTCTATCCCAAATCCGTCAAGAGGGCACCCTTGGATACGCGCTCGAAGCGACCCGAAGCGAATTGATCGCTTGAACGCTGACAAACAGGCCAATGCCACTCGCCTCAAGGTCCCGTGCTTTCGCCTCAAGGTTCAGCCCAAACGCGTCGCCGCCGCCGCCGCCATCGCAGTCGAACCTTCTGCCGCCGGCGCTGGCGTTCCAGGCGCAGCTTGTGCCCAGTACGATAGTGACAGCCTGAGCGGTTTGGAAGCGTTCCAGTTCTACCCCGGCGGCTGTGCCTCGTTGGCTGCGGAGGAGGTGTGTGCGCCTGCTCCATCTCCCGCACTTCCCGCCGACCAATGTTCAGACGTCAGCGATGATGACGCCCTAAACGATCCGATCGCTTTCGACCAATGCGCCGTCTGTGTGTCAGATGAACCTGCAGCTGTATCGGCAGCCGGTGCCTGGGACGACGAAGGGACAGCGAGTGACGTCGAGCGTCACTTTGTGCAGCAGACCGCCGCGCACGCTTCCCTCGACTCTGTGCACTCGCCATTCGTAGGCGTCGCTGACACGACCTCGCAGCCGCCCACCCCACAGTATCCTGTGTGCGCTCATCCGCCATCGGCACCGCCTGCGGCGTCAGTTGATCAGCCGCATCCTGTCGGCCCACCTACCACGCCATCGCTCGTGACCATGGGCGAGGCATGTGACACCCCGTGGACATACACGCAGATTCGTGCCGCCGTCGGTGCCCTACGCCCCACCGACCCGATATCCGCGATTCGACTGGTGCTCAAGAGTGCAGGCCTTACGCCTCACGTTTCGCCGGCGGTGGGAGGCGTTCATCGTCGATCACGCGTTCACATCATCGCCGAAGCCCGACAGTCGCTCGGCCTCCCGCCGCTCCCGGACCATCTGATGCAACCTCAATCGGCGTCGTCCACGCCGAAGCTTATGACCCCCGCCTCTCTATTTACAGACGTCTCCCTCGTCGATCCGCCTGCGTTCGTGTCTCCGACAGTCCCTTCTGATGACGAGCAGCCGGGTGCACTCGCAGCTCCAACGAGCGGGCGCGATCCAACTGCCATGGATGTCGTACAGGCGCAGTCAGCGGCCGTCCAGGCTGAGCCAGCTTCGTCGGCCCCCTCTGCATCGGCCCAATCCTCGGCGCCCGCCGAAACCGAGTTCACCCTGCGTCCTGCCGCTCCTGCTCGCTCCCCGCCTAGCGTCGATCAGTGGCTTGCGTTGCTTTCGATTCCGATGCTCATCCTTTTCGCCGCGTTCATCGCCAGCGTTTGTTTTGGCTCGGCGGCAGCAGTGGCGTACGCTTCAGGAGCTGTCGTAGACCCCCAACTTACGCTAGCTGCCCATCGACCGGCTTATTGCGCGTCTGTCGTGAACCTACACGCTCTTCCCGCCTCACACCCGGTCCATTGCTTCTTCGCAGTGTGCTTTCTCCTCCTCTACGCGCAAGCGATGATTGAATCGCGACCATGGGACGCCCTCGGCTACGCAACAGGTTTCATCCGTCGCCTGCTCGTATGGAGCGTTCAACGCATCCGCGCTGTGCCTGGACTCGGGCACCGTATCACGCGTGCCATACGAGCTGTACTATTCGGAGCTGTGATATGCGGAATTGCAGCTATGGTAGCGCCAGCAGCTGGCCAGGAGATCACCGCAGTCGCCGCCGGACGCATTGAACACTTCCTCATCAGATCGCACTCGCTCGGCTTCTCTACCTCAGAGAGCCACGCCTTCGCTCAAAGATACCTGCTCGAAACCACTCACGTGTCTTTCTGCCACCAGATGGGCCTTCTCCCGCGCTCCGAAGCCCTCGAACTTGCTAAATCTCTCCACATTCCGCTCTCCGTCTTACCCATGGCTCTAAGCGCCGGCAACGTTAGTTCCACTGCTAAAGCCCATGGCCTTACCATCGCTGACTCCGGCGCAGGGGTGAACGGCTGGAGCTCGCTCAAGTACGCAGTGCCCGGCACTGTGCAACCCAACCATACGATTCGAATCTCCACCGCCAACGGCCTGATCACTCCGCCGTACAAGTTCACAGTCGATCTCCCCGTCAGCCGGTCCGATGGTCGCATCGTCACCCTACGCCTGCGCGAAAACGTCCTGCTCCCAGACAGCGAGCACAACCTGGTAAGCCTCAGCCGCCTGGGATCCGAGATGGGAGCGTCGACCCTCATCGCCCCTCCCGATCAAGGCTCCAGAATCTTCCTTGCCGATGGCACCCAAATTCCGCTCTTGAACGTGGGCGTCCTCGTGTTTCCGACGCCCGATGCCGTCCCGCGTGCCATGCCGGCGACCGCACCGGCAGGCGTCAGCTTCGACCACGCGTCACACAGCGTGCAGTTCGAGGATATCGACGGGCCCGTCGTGCACGGCAAAGAGGGACAAGCCCCTGTCAGTTCAAGTTGATTCATGATTGATGGAACCACGCGGGTTACGACGTCCTTCGCCACCTACCTCACGTGCTCGCCGACGCTCCCTCCGCCTGGATCCGAAACGGGATGCCTAAATCTCGCTGTACATGCGACTCCTGCCTGCGCGGATCGGCAGATGCCCTGCCATCCTTCGCTCACGCCCCGAACATCACCGAACCCGGTCGCCTCGTCAGCTATGACATCTGGCAATCGCCTGTCCCTCACGTTCACGGCGGTCAACGCTACGTTATCGGCTTCCACGACCACTACTCGCACCTGGATTACTTTCGCTTGCTACACAATAAGAGCGACGCCCCTCAGGCCATCAAGAAGTTTTACGCCTTTGCCAAGAGCCACGGCGTTGCCTGCTGCTGGTTCAACACTGACAACGCCGGTGAGCTGAGTGGTCACTCCGTCAAGGCCTGGGCCCTCGAGCACGGCGTCC
Source organism: Taphrorychus bicolor (assembly GCA_951812265.1). Lineage (NCBI taxonomy): Eukaryota > Metazoa > Arthropoda > Insecta > Coleoptera > Curculionidae > Taphrorychus > Taphrorychus bicolor. Next base: position 11,548 of record CATOSE010000326.1, on the reverse strand, counting down.
GCATCACCACGTGCTGCCCCGACGTGCCGCGTCAGAATCACGTCATCGAACAGCGCTGGCGCTACTATGGTAACAAGACACGCGTATTGCTCGCAGCAGCTGCCCCCGCGGGCGCTGAGTGCTTCCCAGTTAGTCACTGGTGGTATTTCTTTCGGCATGCCATGCACGTCTCCTGGGCTACGCCGCTCGTCCAGCACGGAGCGCCGCTGGAAACAGCTTGGTCGCGCTTCACCGGCAGGAAGCCTTGCGGCCGGCAGATTCGTAAACCCGGCACGCTCTGTTATTATAAGGTCATGCACCCGGCTCATAAGCTATGCATGCGCGCTCGTCGTGCCGTCGTGCTCGGACGTGCGGACGATCAGCCCGGCTACCTCGTCCGAGACCTGTCCGACGCCACACTGCACGTCACGCCCCACGTCCGCTTCTGTGAGCACTTCAACCCAGGCCTTAACGCTCGACAGCAGCCTAACGAGCCCGCCCTCGATTCCATCTGGCCGCCGATCGATGCGGCTCGCCACGACGCCACCACCGAGCCGCCCACCGTCGAGCCTCCTGGACCGCCCGAGCCCTTCGCTGACATCCCGCCAGATGACCCGCACACTGCCGACAGTGACGACGACGCCCCGCTGCCGAATCCCAACCTTATCAGCGGCCGACTCGCGGGTCGCCCCAATCGACGAGTGCCCCCGAATCGCTTCGTCCCAGGCACCTCGGCCGCGTCCTCGCTATTTGGCCTGCCCGACGCTGGAAATTACTACCTGTACCTTGGTTCCAACGCTCCGCGCCAGCACGACCTGTCCTCTGCACTACAGAACCTCACTGCCGTGCCCTGCGTCTGCGTTGACATACTGGTCGGCGGGTATCAGCACGACTTGTCTCACCCAGATATCGCCGCGTCCGCGCTGGCGGCAGCTCTATCGCCTCGGTGCCTCGGAGTCCTCGTCTCCGTCCCGTGCAAGACTTGGTCCGCTGCCCGGTCCGTCAAGGCCCACGGCGCGATCTCCACTTCCAGGCCCCTCCGTGACTGTGACCACCCGCTTGGCTTCGCCGACGACAACGGCCGCATACCTGAGCGCGTCCTCTCCGCCAACCGTATCGTGGACTGTGCCGCGGCATGCATGGAAGCTTGCTACTCGCACGGTGGCTTCTTTATCGCAGAGACGCCCGTGGGAAGAGGCAAGGGCGCACCTGATGCTTTCCGCATACCAGGCCGTGACAAGCATATCAACCAATTCCAGCACCCATCTATCGCTGCTCTGCGAACCGCTACGAACGCGTCGCTACTACAATTTGATCAGTGCCGCACGCATGACGTTCCCAGCGAATGCCCGCAGAAATCCACCGAGCTCCTGTGCTCTCCCAACGCCTGGCCAGCTGTGTCTGCACGCCGCTCATCTGCTGCCATCCGCCAAACACTCACGCATCCATGACCGGCATGGGGGCAGACGGCCAGCCGAATTCGTCACAGTGGAAGCGCTACTCGCCTACCATGAACCGCTTACTCGCCGAGGCCATGGTCGATTCCACGTACGCCGTAGCCGGGGGGGCGTCTGCCTCTCTTCGAGTGGACCCGCTCTCCGACTGGGAGACCTATATCCGACGGGGCTCCTCCTTCGTCGATAACTCCCGCTCAGCCCCCCTCTGCTCCGCCTTCGTCCACTCCGTCGCTGATAGCCTCTCCTCGTCCGCATGCTTCCGCTCTCAACTATACCATACCGGCATTGACAGTCAGATCTTCCTCTCGCCGCGAGCCGTCGACTACGACAACCCTTCCTTCGACCAGGCCACCGACCCATCTAACCCAGATTGCGCCGCTTGGCATGAGGCCTGCCAGAAGGAACTCCAGAATATGGAGGATAACAACGTAGCCGAGCCCACGCTTGAGGACACGCTTCCAACGTGGTGTGCCCACAAACACTTCGCATCAGAAGTTGTCAACCTTCTGTGGGTCCTCAAGAAAAAGTACACAGACGGCGTCTTCGAGCGTTGCAAAGCCCGCATTGTCTACGATGGCCGCGTTCAGAAGACCAAGTTCGCCAACGCCACAGGCAACGTGCTTGATACGTTCGCTCCCACCGTCCGTCACACCACGCAGAAGTTGCTCGCCGCGCGCGCCGTGTCCCTCGGCGGTCCGCGATGCAAGCTTTCCTCGCGAGCGTACATCGAGAAACTACAGGACGCCCTGCCCAAACCGCTCAGTTCCTACCCGAAATACGACACACCATGCTCGCCGCACATACTAAAACACTACGAGACCGCCCTCGACCGTCGACAGGACATCGACCCGGCGCTCGCAAAATCATACCCTGTCAAAATCGGCCGCCTCATCTACGCTATGCCAGCCTCCCGCGTTGACTGCTGCTTCGCCATCGGCGTGCTCTCCCGCTGTCTCACCTTCCCGACTGCAGACATGGACTCCGAAGCCGACCGATGCATCGCGTACCTCGCTCAACACCCCTCCGACGGTCCCTCCTATGATCCGTCTGCATCCCAGCGTGGGCTGGTCGGGTACGTTGATAGTGATTGGGGCGTCTCTAATTCCACCACAGGCTATGCCATCATGTACTGCGGCGCTGTCGTGGCCTACGGCAGCAAGCGTCAGCGCTCCATCGCGTTATCGTCCACAGAAGCTGAGATTATGGCCGCCTCGCACGCAGGTGCCGAAATTATTTACTTGCGCGGACTCCTGCGCGAAATGGGTGCCGACGTCACCGAACCGACAGTCCTCTACGTCGACAACAAAGGTGCCGTAGAGCTCTCTCGCGATGCCAAGTCGTGCCAGCGCTCCCGTCACATCGAACGCAGGTACCTGAAAATTCGCGAGTGGGTCGCCATGGGTGAAATCCAGGTGGAATATATCGCAACCGCCCAAAATCCAGCAGATATTCTCACGAAACCAGTCGATGCCGCCACCTTCCGCCGTCATACCACCACCCTCATGGGCCCGGCCACGAGCACGCAGCCGACGTGCCCAGCGGTGCGACAGCGAACGTTCGACGTTGAAGCCGCTTACCTTAAGGGTGAATTCGAAAACCATCAGACGCTCTATGCTCGTCCACCGCGCGGAGCCCGATATTACGTGCGTGGTGTGCCAGTCATCTGGCGCTTGCGCGTGCCGCTCTACGGCGAGGCCGATGCCGGACGCCTCTGGAACCGCACCTTCGTACGTTTCCTGACAGGCCCCATCGACGGCGGGGGCGGCGGGTGGTCCCAGTCCGGATACGACCCGTGTTATTTCTTCAAAATCCTTCAAGACAGCTCACGCATCGACATGGCCTTATACGTCGATGACGGTTACGTCATTGACTCTGGCTCTCCGCTGGCAGACGCAGAGTTAGCCCGCCTACACGAGCGCTTTACCATCGCCATCAAAGACGCCAAATTCTTCCTCGGCAACAATGTCTCCATCGGCGCGCCGTAATCTGCCTAGGGCAATCTTGCACAGTTTTTGGTATCCCAGCAACGCTTCCATGCGTCAGCGGGGGGGGTGAAGCGCCTCATGTCGTTTATGGGGACATACGTTTCGTCACTTGTGTGTTTCCCGTGTGAACACTCGGTGTGTTTATTCCGGTAACCCTTGTACCATTTTTAATGTAAGATTGCCCTCAAAAGGGTTTTTCTCCATCTCGCTTCGCTGGCTGCCCCGCGCCGCCGCCCCTCGCGTGAGGGCGGCGCCGCGCGCTTCACCGCCGGGCTGTGGTTACCCCTTCACCTGGCTTGTACTACACGGAGCCTTGCCTGGTGTTGAACGTAACATACAACACACATCGGTGTCCCTGTGGGTTGTATCGTCCTTAGCCAGCGGGTACGGTAAGGATCGCTAGGGTCCTCTATATTTTAAATGTAACAGTTTCCCTCAGAGAATCGGTGGCAGCACCCGCCCGGGTGCGCGCGCCCCGAGCCTCCCGCGCGACCGGAGTCGCGCTTGGACTGGTAGCACCTCAGTCAGACTGAGTGCACTACACGCACCACTGCGCGGTGCTCAATGGCACCCAAGAAATACAACTCTGTTCTGGAGAACAAAGCCGTATCGTCTATTCTGCTGCATGCAGAGCCGTTATGGGACTCGTCTCCAATCAAGTTGCCTGGATGGTACACGCTGTTGCTAAAGGACATCACGAACGAGAACGCAGCCTTCGACACGCTACTGAAATATGGTTTCGTCGCAACATCGCGCGGCGTTGCTTGCGCATCAGCCGGTCAAGCCGCTGCATTGGAGGACTCATCGTATGGACCGTATACGTATCAGAACCCATCACCCATTAACCCATCCACGGAGACGGCAGTGATGGCAAAGGTCGCAGCCGGCTGCACCTTCCACGCCGACAAAGCCGACGCAACGGCCGCATCCTCAGCCACGGGCGCTTCGCTGACAACGACGCATGTCATTGCCCGTCGTTACAAAGAGGCACCAGAGGAAGTCACTGCTGTCGATCTCGAGCTGCAGCAATTTGTGCTGCGACGCATCGGAAATCAAACTGTGCGCGATTCATTTGCTACGCGATCTTGTGGTAGTGGCCGCACTTTGCTCAGGCTTCTTTCACAGAAGAAAGACAGTTGCCTCTCCGCCAAAGCTGCATCTGCCCTTGTCAATGCACTTCAAGCCCTCATGGACGTCGGCCTGCCCACAGCCAACGTTGCGCACTACAACGATTTGATTGGCGTAGCCCTCCAGATCAACGCGGCATTGCCCCATGGCAAGAGAAACGCCGACGAAGTCATGGCCGAAAAATTCGCTTCGGTCGTGAACCGCATTTCAGACAAGATAGAGACACAGCTATATGTCAAGATGCAACTCACCAAGGCATCAGGCGATCTAGAGAAAACTAACGAATGTATCCTTGAAATCTTAGGTGACATCGACGTGGACGACGAAAGCCTCCACATGATTGGTCACGGAGCCGCCGGCCGCGGCCGCGACGCCGACAAGGACCGTAGAGTAAAAGGGGGGCCGGGCCCGAACGACGTATGGAACCGAAAAGAATGGAAGCTTTGCAAGCACCAAAAGGAACTTGGATGCGATGGCAAACACTTTTGGAGAGATTGCCCCGAGAAGAAAGCCGCCAAAGCCGCCGATCTCGCTAGCCGCGGTACCAAAGCCCGTGGCGCCGCACAAACCAACCATGATGCAACGGTCCGCCTCGTCTTGGATGGAGCTTCCGCCGAATCAAACACCGTTTCCCTAGGAAGCGCCGAAGGTGCGCGAGGGGCCGTAGGCAAGCAAATGCGCGGCGCTACCCGCCGACTTGCCGACTTGGGTTTGATCGACGAATTTCCACTCGGTAGTGTGTGCGACGATGATTCCGATTCAGATCAATCCGACCAACGTTCGTTCGTACCCCCTCCTAGCGCCGTGTTGCCTCATCATCTAGCCCGCGCCCTCGTCGATAGCCTTCGCCCATCGCTCTCGCACGCCACGTTGCGCGACGCGCTCGACGCCGCCGACCTTAACCAAGCGGTTTCCCCCGGCGTCGGAGGCCCCTACAAGCGTACCAAACACGATATCATTCGTGAGGCTCGCGCGGCGTTCAAACTACCGCCGTTGACGGACTTGAGTACGGCGGAGGGACCACCGCCTTCACCGCCGTCCTTCTCCGCGACTTTCCCCGCTCCCGATAGCGACGCCGGCGACGGCGGTTCGCAACGAAAAGAGTCGGGCGACGAAACGGATTCCGACGCGCACTCTTGCTCGCACGCCTCCACCGTCACCGATACGTCTACCGCGATGCCGGTTGCGCCTCCGACGCCCAAGCTCTTGAGTGTACTTGAAGCCGTCCGCTCTCACCCTCAACTCCCATCTTCGTTCGAGCCTTGCGACGTACTCAAAGCCGCCGACCTCCTCGACGCCGCTCGAGCGGCTCCGAGCTTCGTACCCTCCAACGACGCGACCGCCGCGGCGCTCGCCATCGCTAGCGCTACCCTCGAAGCTTGTGACCGACGCGGCACGCCGGCCGACGCCGCGCCTACTCGCACATACGCCGTGCCGTTGCTCGTCGGAGTCAACGCCGTGCTCGTCGTAGCCATGCTCGCATTCCTCATGCGCGCCATTGACGCCGGTGCGCTCGCACCCCTCGCCAACATTGCGGCTTCACTCGTCGCTTTGGTTACCGGGGCACTCGTCGTTGCTTGCTTCGTCGTGTATCCATCGAAGCTAATACGTGGTTGGTTTCACGGCTCTCAGGCTAACATTCGGATACGGGTGACACTTCGAATCACTTCGAGTGGACCACCCCTTGGCGCCTCGCGCCTCGGCTACACACCCTCCACGCGGTTCTCGAGAGCGGCATTCGATAGCTTTAGCACACTCTCGACTCCCTCCTCTCCGTGGTACGACGTACTATGTCTCCCTTGGCGCTTCGCACAATTCTACGCGTGTTGCATATTAAACGCGGGAGCTATTGCACTCGACATCACCGACGAACCGGATGAGCGCTCCACCTACGCTACTCCCATCACTCGACCCGTCGCAAATTGGTCACCTCGAGACAAAGCGGCGGCCTCCCTCGACTCCATTCGCAACGAATTGGCCCTCGTCTACGCCACATACAAACTCGCTCGACGTCGAGGCATGGCCCTCGCACACGGTTGGCGTCCCTCGTGGCATCTACGGCGAGTAAAGCTTCGAACCATCGCCGCCACAATAGCCGACGTCGCCGCCGCCGCCACCCGACTATGTTCCCGATCGCTCGCACGCGCGCTCCACCTCGGACATCGCTACCTCGTCTCAAGGCTAGCTATCCTCCTCCACGACGCCGCCGTGTCCCTCGGCGCTCCACACTCGACTAGCGCCGCCACCGTAGAGATTGGTACCTCAACTAGCGTCGCCGCCGCCGTGGACACACCGGCCAAAAACGAAGCCTCACCTTCACGCAAGTCAATCGACTTGGCCGCCCCCGAGCACCGATTCGCTCACTCGGCCCGCGCACTCATCGCTAGTCACCCGAAGCGACACCGTAGCAAACGCTCCCGTGGACTCCCTATGGGCGCGCGCCCCGTTAGCTTCGTCGTCGATAGCGGCGCATCGTGGCACATCCACCAAAACGTGCAAGACCTCATCAACGTCCGCCGTTGCCGAGACGACATGACCGGTCTTGACCGCATCAAGCGCACGGCGACACACATCGGCGACATGCCGGTCATCGCTCGCGACTCCCGCAACAAACTCCGACGCGTAGTCATTCGCGATGTGCGCGTCTTTCCGGACTTCAACGATTCGCTCCTCTCGGTCCGACAACTATGGAAGAGCAACCGAGCCAACGTCGAGTTCGGGGACACATGTTGTATCCACGTGCGCGACGACAAATCCGACGGCGACACGCTCAAGCTCCCTTTCATCGACGGCTCATGGACGTACGAATGGAACATCGTAGGCGTCGCCGGCTTACCCGACACCAACCTTCCGGAGCCAAGGGCCCGAGGTCTCGGCATCCACCGCCCCACCACCGCCTCCCACATCGCCGCCCTACCGTCCGAAGCGGCCGCGGCGGCCATGCACCGCCGACTCCACGCCGGCGTCGAACGCCTCCGCCGACTACCGTCTTGCACCGCCGACGCTCCACCCTCCCTCGCCAAAGCCCGCGATGTCGGTTGCGACGCTAGTATCACCGCCAACGCCACTAGAGCCGCGCATCCGTCGAGTCGATACGAACCTACGTATCCCGGCCGCCTCATCCACGCCGATATAGCCGGACCCTTCCGTGGTTCCTTCCGCGGCGGATCTCGATACTTGCTCGTGCTCGTCGACGATCACTCCCGCTTCAAATCCGTGTACTTCCTCAAGCGCAAGTCGGAGGCTCCCGCTTGTATCCGCAAGTTTGTGGCGAGCTTCACCGCCCTCCTCAACCGCAAACAAACCCGACCCACCGCCGTCGTCGGCGCCTTGCACACCGACAACGCGGGCGAGTTTACCTCGCGCGAGTTCACGGAATTTCTCGACGAAAGTCTCATAGCCGCCACCGCTTGTCCGCCCCACGTGCACGCTCTCAACGGCGTCGCCGAAAGAGCCATCCGCACGATCATGGAACTCACCCGCGCGACCATCCACGCTAGCGGCGCTCCCATTGGCTTTTGGGATTATGCCGTCGACCACGCCGTCGACATCCTCAATCGCACCACGTGCCCACCGGAGTCGACTCAAACCTCGTACGAACTCGTAACCGGTCACGCCCCCCGCGTCATGAGCATCCTCCCTTGGGGTTGCCGCGCTTACGCCGTCAAGCCTCGTGTGGCTTACTCCAAAACAAACATCGACACACACGCTTGGGTAGGACACTTACTCGGCCGAAGTTGCTTCTCCCCCGGCGCATACCACGTGTGGATCCCCGCGACTAGCTCCGTAGTCACCACCTCCGACGTCTTCGTTGACGAAACGTACATGCCTTGGTTGCCGGAAGGACAACGCCGCGTCGCCGACCCTCCCGCCGCCAAAGCAGACGCCGACGCCTCACCCCCCCGGCTTGCCCGCGCCTACCTCGCCCTCCGCCCGACCCCGCGCCGCCTCGACCGACCTTGCCCGACGAGTTTGCCCCGCGTCACGCGCCGCACGGGGGGGCACGCCGCGGCATCACGGTCCGTTCTCATCCTTTTCTCGGGTCCGTACGACAGGCCCGACGGATTCGCCGCCTTCCTCTCGCGCCTCGGTCTCAACCCCGTCCTCGTCGACAGTGATCCGAAGCACGGGGGGGGAAAGAGCACGACATCCTTCAGGATCACTTCTTCAACGACCTCCTGCGGCGCGCCCAGCAAGGCGAATTTTTCGCTATCTTTGCGGCCCCACCCTGCAGAAGCTTCTCAGTCTCACGTTTCTACCAACCGAGGAGCGGCAAAGGCGGACCACCGCCGCTACGCGACAGGGAACACCCAGACGGATTACCATCACTCTCGCCCCGGCGTCAGAAGGAAGTGCGAACGGCCAATCGTGTTATCGCGCGCACTCTCTCTATCCTCACCGCGGCGTACCAAGCGGGATCAGAATTCATCGTTGAAAACCCGCCGGATCGCGGCGTCAAGGACTCTCCTATGTACCTGCACCGCCGCCACTGTCCACTCTGGCTACTACCCATCGTACGCAAGTTCCACAAGAGCACCGGCGGCGAACTAATCACTTTCCCGCAATGCGCCTTTGGATCCGACTTTCCAGAAGTACACATCGCTACTTGTATCTCCCGGACTCGCTCCGTCGCTAAGACCCCTCTCGTCGCTCACTTGTACCCACGCTCAACACCGCGCCATCGCCGGGGGGGACCGCCTCGACGGCAAGTTCACCTCCTTCCGCTCCGCCGCTTACCCCGCAGATCTCAACTTCTTATTCGCCAAGATCCTCGCCACGGCTAGCCGCAGTGCCGGCACCGTCGCGCCCGCCGTCAGCCTACCGCCCACCGAACAGCCGACGATGCCAACAGCTCCGTCCTCGGACCCTCCGCCCGTCTCCGACAGCCCGAACGTCGACGACGCCGAACCGATGTTACCTCCTGATGCCGAACCGCGAGTGCCGCCTCCAGTCGAACCGGTCCCTGACCCGAGCGACGAGCTCGACCCCGCTCCATCGCCCGGTTCACCCGCTAAGAGGACGCGTCGCCCCTACCAGAAGGTCACATGGAACCGCGGGTCCGATTATCCCATTCGTCATCGAACCGCGCAAGGGTTGATCCTTCGCCCGTCCTCCGCTCCGCCCGCGTCTATGGCAATGCGTTCGCGCGTGGGATGCGCCTTCAAAGCCGGTTCCTCTACGGACACCTCCCCAGTCAACCGACGTCAAGCCATGTCTGAAGACCGCCCGGGCTGGACAGCCGCCGAGATCCGAGAAATCGACAACCACACCGAGAACCGATCGTGGACGCATGTCGACCGGAGCGAAGCCGGGGACCGCCGCATCGTTCGCCTCACTTGGGTATACAAACGAAAACGCGATGGCAAACTCAAAGCCCGTCTGTGCGTGCAGGGGTGCGCCCAACAGCCTGGCGTCGACTACGACCAAACCTTTTGCGCCGCCATGCGGTCCTCCACGCTCCGCGTTCTTTGCTCGCTCGCCTGTCGTCTAGGCTTGGAGATGTATCGTTGGGATTTCGTCGCGGCCTACCTGCAGGGTGAACTTGAGCCTGGGGAATGCGTGTACTGTTACCCGCCGCCGGGTCACGAACACCTCACCGGACTAGATCCCAACGGCAAGCCTCGGTTGTGCCGCGTCGACAAGCCCATTTACGGTATGGCCCAAGCCGGCCGACGATGGCAACGATCCCTATTCCCCTGGCTACTGGAGTGGGGGTTCAAACAGTGCCACAGTGACCCATGCGTGTTCCGCATCTCCCGCGACGTTGCCACGCCTAAGGGTTCCCGCACCGAGCAACTCATCGTAGGCGTGTACGTCGACGACTTATTCGTGCTTACATCCCACAGCGACGAGCACTCGGTCTACCGCTCGTTCACGTCTTCCCTCGAGAGCCGATGGAACGTAGAGAACGAAGGTACCGTAAATGACTTATTGAACGTCGAAGTGTCTCGCGTAGGTAACAAAGTACTGCTGCGTCAAGGCTCGTACATCGACAAGATGCGCGACATGTTCCTGCCCGACGGAGTGCCGTCGGCGTTCACCTCTAACATGACCCCCGCTACTCCCGAGCTCCCCGACCTGGTGGAACAGGCCGCTACCCGCAAGCAAGCGTCGTCCGAGGAACTCCGTGCCAGGTATCAAAGTCTCGTAGGGGCACTACTATACTGCAGTGGCAACACACGCCCTGACATCGCCCTCGCCGTGGGTCTGCTCTGTCGCGTGCTCGCTTATCCCGATGAAAAGCTCTACGCAGAGGCCCAGCGCGTGCTATACTACCTCGTGCGCCACCGCGACCTTGGTCTCACTTACGATTGTGACGACTCTCGCCTCCGCGGTTACTCAGATTCCGACTGGGCAACCCGCCACTCGACGTCTGGATCCGTGTTCTTGTACAACACAGCCGCCGTATCGTGGTCGTGTAAAAAGCAAGCCAGTGTAGCTTTGTCCTCTTGTGAAGCCGAGATCATGGCCGCCAGTGAAGCCGCTAAAGAGGCTACCTACTTGCGTGGCTTCCTCGATGAACTGGGATTTGGCGACGATAAGCCTACCAGTTTAGGGATGGACAACATGGCCGGTCGCGACCTAGCCTATAATCCTCAGCACCACCCTCGCTCTAAACATATAGAACGCCGCCATTTCTTCATCCGTGAGAAGGTGGAAGACCATACGCTTGTGGTCCCCTTCGTGCGGACAGCCGATAACCTCGCCGACTTCTTCACTAAACCGTTGAGCGCCAAGGCATTCTTCCCGATGCGAAACGCGATCATGAACGTACAGTAATACTCTCACCGCTGCTCGAGCACGGGGGGGTGTTGAACGTAACATACAACACACGTCGGTGTCCCTGTGGGTTGTATCGTCCTTAGTCAGCGGGTACGGTAAGGATCGCTAGGGTCCTCTATATTTTAAATGTAACAGTTTCCCTCAGAGAATCGGTGGCAGCACCCGCCCGGGTGCGCGCGCCCCGAGCCTCCCGCGCGACCGGAGTCGCGCTTGGAC
>CATOSE010000325.1:0-32359 GCA_951812265.1 Taphrorychus bicolor | reverse complement strand
TAACCTGAACTAACCTGAACTAACCTGAACTAACCTGAACTAACCTGAACTAACCTGAACTAACCTGAACTAACCTGAACTAACCTGAACTAACCTGAACTAACCTGAACTAACCTGAACTAACCTGAACTAACCTGAACTAACCTGAACTAACCTGAACTAACCTGAACTAACCTGAACTAACCTGAACTAACCTGAACTAACCTGAACTAACCTGAACTAACCTGAACTAACCTGAACTAACCTGAACTAACCTGAACTAACCTGAACTAACCTGAACTAACCTGAACTAACCTGAACTAACCTGAACTAACCTGAACTAACCTGAACTAACCTGAACTAACCTGAACTAACCTGAACTAACCTGAACTAACCTGAACTAACCTGAACTAACCTGAACTAACCTGAACTAACCTGAACTAACCTGAACTAACCTGAACTAACCTGAACTAACCTGAACTAACCTGAACTAACCTGAACTAACCTGAACTAACCTGAACTAACCTGAACTAACCTGAACTAACCTGAACTAACCTGAACTAACCTGAACTAACCTGAACTAACCTGAACTAACCTGAACTAACCCTGAACTAACCTGAACTAACCTGAACTAACCTGAACTAACCTGAACTAACCTGAACTAACCTGAACTAACCTGAACTAACCTGAACTAACCTGAACTAACCTGAACTAACCTGAACTAACCTGAACTAACCTGAACTAACCTGAACTAACCTGAACTAACCTGAACTAACCTGAACTAACCTGAACTAACCTGAACTAACCTGAACTAACCTGAACTAACCTGAACTAACCTGAACTAACCTGAACTAACCTGAACTAACCTGAACTAACCTGAACTAACCTGAACTAACCTGAACTAACCTGAACTAACCTGAACTAACCTGAACTAACCTGAACTAACCTGAACTAACCTGAACTAACCTGAACTAACCTGAACTAACCTGAACTAACCTGAACTAACCTGAACTAACCTGAACTAACCTGAACTAACCTGAACTAACCTGAACTAACCTGAACTAACCTGAACTAACCTGAACTAACCTGAACTAACCTGAACTAACCTGAACTAACCTGAACTAACCTGAACTAACCTGAACTAACCTGAACTAACCTGAACTAACCTGAACTAACCTGAACTAACCTGAACTAACCTGAACTAACCTGAACTAACCTGAACTAACCTGAACTAACCTGAACTAACCTGAACTAACCTGAACTAACCTGAACTAACCTGAACTAACCTGAACTAACCTGAACTAACCTGAACTAACCTGAACTAACCTGAACTAACCTGAACTAACCTGAACTAACCTGAACTAACCTGAACTAACCTGAACTAACCTGAACTAACCTGAACTAACCTGAACTAACCTGAACTAACCTGAACTAACCTGAACTAACCTGAACTAACCTGAACTAACCTGAACTAACCTGAACTAACCTGAACTAACCTGAACTAACCTGAACTAACCTGAACTAACCTGAACTAACCTGAACTAACCTGAACTAACCTGAACTAACCTGAACTAACCTGAACTAACCTGAACTAACCTGAACTAACCTGAACTAACCTGAACTAACCTGAACTAACCTGAACTAACCTGAACTAACCTGAACTAACCTGAACTAACCTGAACTAACCTGAACTAACCTGAACTAACCTGAACTAACCTGAACTAACCTGAACTAACCTGAACTAACCTGAACTAACCTGAACTAACCTGAACTAACCTGAACTAACCTGAACTAACCTGAACTAACCTGAACTAACCTGAACTAACCTGAACTAACCTGAACTAACCTGAACTAACCTGAACTAACCTGAACTAACCTGAACTAACCTGAACTAACCTGAACTAACCTGAACTAACCTGAACTAACCTGAACTAACCTGAACTAACCTGAACTAACCTGAACTAACCTGAACTAACCTGAACTAACCTGAACTAACCTGAACTAACCTGAACTAACCTGAACTAACCTGAACTAACCTGAACTAACCTGAACTAACCTAACCTGAACTAACCTGAACTAACCTGAACTAACCTGAACTAACCTGAACTAACCTGAACTAACCTGAACTAACCTGAACTAACCTGAACTAACCTGAACTAACCTGAACTAACCTGAACTAACCTGAACTAACCTGAACTAACCTAACCTGAACTAACCTGAACTAACCTGAACTAACCTGAACTAACCTGAACTAACCTGAACTAACCTGAACTAACCTGAACTAACCTGAACTAACCTGAACTAACCTGAACTAACCTGAACTAACCTGAACTAACCTGAACTAACCTGAACTAACCTGAACTAACCTGAACTAACCTGAACTAACCTGAACTAACCTGAACTAACCTGAACTAACCTGAACTAACCTGAACTAACCTGAACTAACCTGAACTAACCTGAACTAACCTGAACTAACCTGAACTAACCTGAACTAACCTGAACTAACCTGAACTAACCTGAACTAACCTGAACTAACCTGAACTAACCTGAACTAACCTGAACTAACCTGAACTAACCTGAACTAACCTGAACTAACCTGAACTAACCTGAACTAACCTGAACTAACCTGAACTAACCTGAACTAACCTGAACTAACCTGAACTAACCTGAACTAACCTGAACTAACCTGAACTAACCTGAACTAACCTGAACTAACCTGAACTAACCTGAACTAACCTGAACTAACCTGAACTAACCTGAACTAACCTGAACTAACCTGAACTAACCTGAACTAACCTGAACTAACCTGAACTAACCTGAACTAACCTGAACTAACCTGAACTAACCTGAACTAACCTGAACTAACCTGAACTAACCTGAACTAACCTGAACTAACCTGAACTAACCTGAACTAACCTGAACTAACCTGAACTAACCTGAACTAACCTGAACTAACCTGAACTAACCTGAACTAACCTGAACTAACCTGAACTAACCTGAACTAACCTGAACTAACCTGAACTAACCTGAACTAACCTGAACTAACCTGAACTAACCTGAACTAACCTGAACTAACCTGAACTAACCTGAACTAACCTGAACTAACCTGAACTAACCTGAACTAACCTGAACTAACCTGAACTAACCTGAACTAACCTGAACTAACCTGAACTAACCTGAACTAACCTGAACTAACCTGAACTAACCTGAACTAACCTGAACTAACCTGAACTAACCTGAACTAACCTGAACTAACCTGAACTAACCTGAACTAACCTGAACTAACCTGAACTAACCTGAACTAACCTGAACTAACCTGAACTAACCTGAACTAACCTGAACTAACCTGAACTAACCTGAACTAACCTGAACTAACCTGAACTAACCTGAACTAACCTGAACTAACCTGAACTAACCTGAACTAACCTGAACTAACCTGAACTAACCTGAACTAACCTGAACTAACCTGAACTAACCTGAACTAACCTGAACTAACCTGAACTAACCTGAACTAACCTGAACTAACCTGAACTAACCTGAACTAACCTGAACTAACCTGAACTAACCTGAACTAACCTGAACTAACCTGAACTAACCTGAACTAACCTGAACTAACCTGAACTAACCTGAACTAACCTGAACTAACCTGAACTAACCTGAACTAACCTGAACTAACCTGAACTAACCTGAACTAACCTGAACTAACCTGAACTAACCTGAACTAACCTGAACTAACCTGAACTAACCTGAACTAACCTGAACTAACCTGAACTAACCTGAACTAACCTGAACTAACCTGAACTAACCTGAACTAACCTGAACTAACCTGAACTAACCTGAACTAACCTGAACTAACCTGAACTAACCTGAACTAACCTGAACTAACCTGAACTAACCTGAACTAACCTGAACTAACCTGAACTAACCTGAACTAACCTGAACTAACCTGAACTAACCTGAACTAACCTGAACTAACCTGAACTAACCTGAACTAACCTGAACTAACCTGAACTAACCTGAACTAACCTGAACTAACCTGAACTAACCTGAACTAACCTGAACTAACCTGAACTAACCTGAACTAACCTGAACTAACCTGAACTAACCTGAACTAACCTGAACTAACCTGAACTAACCTGAACTAACCTGAACTAACCTGAACTAACCTGAACTAACCTGAACTAACCTGAACTAACCTGAACTAACCTGAACTAACCTGAACTAACCTGAACTAACCTGAACTAACCTGAACTAACCTGAACTAACCTGAACTAACCTGAACTAACCTGAACTAACCTGAACTAACCTGAACTAACCTGAACTAACCTGAACTAACCTGAACTAACCTGAACTAACCTGAACTAACCTGAACTAACCTGAACTAACCTGAACTAACCTGAACTAACCTGAACTAACCTGAACTAACCTGAACTAACCTGAACTAACCTGAACTAACCTGAACTAACCTGAACTAACCTGAACTAACCTGAACTAACCTGAACTAACCTGAACTAACCTGAACTAACCTGAACTAACCTGAACTAACCTGAACTAACCTGAACTAACCTGAACTAACCTGAACTAACCTGAACTAACCTGAACTAACCTGAACTAACCTGAACTAACCTGAACTAACCTGAACTAACCTGAACTAACCTGAACTAACCTGAACTAACCTGAACTAACCTGAACTAACCTGAACTAACCTGAACTAACCTGAACTAACCTGAACTAACCTGAACTAACCTGAACTAACCTGAACTAACCTGAACTAACCTGAACTAACCTGAACTAACCTGAACTAACCTGAACTAACCTGAACTAACCTGAACTGAACTAACCTGAACTAACCTGAACTAACCTGAACTAACCTGAACTAACCTGAACTAACCTGAACTAACCTGAACTAACCTGAACTAACCTGAACTAACCTGAACTAACCTGAACTAACCTGAACTAACCTGAACTAACCTGAACTAACCTGAACTAACCTGAACTAACCTGAACTAACCTGAACTAACCTGAACTAACCTGAACTAACCTGAACTAACCTGAACTAACCTGAACTAACCTGAACTAACCTGAACTAACCTGAACTAACCTGAACTAACCTGAACTAACCTTTTTTTTTTTTTTTTTTTTTTTTTTTTTTTTTTTTTTTTACGAGGTTTAAAAATCTTCTAAAGACTCCCGTCTTGTTGTCTGGCAGACGGGGAGTGTGGGATTCGCAAGTGCGCCTACCCACTAAAAAAACTTCCTCGGTCCTTTTCTTTTCTCGCATTTCACATCGGAACTACCCTTGGGGTATAACATCGATGTGATGTGCTCTCATCGTCAGTTACCTTCTATCTTGTCGGTTTCTGCCTTCTATTTCCTTTTCTTTCATCACCTCCATAAGGAAGGACTCGCCGCTTTTCCACCTGTCAGGCGACGCTATCATTTGGGTTATCAGGTTTTCCTCGGTTACTTCTGTTTCCCATCGAATTCTCAACCATTGCCTTTGCCTCTCCCATCTGGGACAGTAAAACAAACTATGCTCTGCAGTGTCATTCTCCTCCATGCAGTGAAGACAGTTGCTTCGGGTTTTGCCTATTCTGTTGGTGTAGTGGCAGAAGCTGCCGTGTCCGCTAAGGGCTTGTGTTAGAAAATAGTTTGTTCTTCTATGTTTGCATTCCACCCATTCCTGTAGGTTGGGTATTAGCTTCTTTGTCCACTGTCCTTTGAAGGTTTCGTTCTCCCATCTAGTTTGCCATTTTCGGATAGTTTCTCGTCTGAGCTCGTGTTTAGTGAGATCCGTCGTGTGTTTTAGTATCCTTTCTTCGATGAGGAGGTCCATCGGAGGAATGCCTGCAATCACTTGTGCAGCGGCTGTAGAGATTGTCCTATAACCGCATATTACCCTCAGGAGGCCTTTTCTTTGTACTGACAGCAGTAATTCCTTATATTTTTTAATTTTTACTATCTTTTCGCCCCAGATCGGGGACGCGTATAGTACGATAGATTGCATAACCCCGTACAGCATGTTTCTCTTGCAGCTCCTTGGTCCATCCAGGTTAGGCATTAGCCTTTGCAATGCGCTGAGTCTCTCCTGGCTTTTTTGGGCTATGCGCTTAACATGAACTGCAAAGTTCATGTTTTCTCCAAAGTACACTCCCAGATACTTTACTGCTTTTGCAGGAATTATTTCTATGTCACCTATGCTAAAGCTAATGCCTCTTCGATTTCTTTTGCCGCTCAAGATAACCGCTTCCGTCTTTTCGGGTGCCAGTTTCAGTGAACTCTCTGCCAGTAAGTCTTTTGCCTTGCTAATTGTTTCGTTGGTTAGATCCATGAGGTCATATCTGTTTGTGGCGTTGATAAGTAGGGCTATGTCATCTGCATAGCCTACTACCTCCACGTTTTCCGAGCGTAATCCGTTTAGAATGACGTCGTATTGAATATTCCATAGCAGGGGGCCCAGCACCGAACCCTGGGGTATCCCCGCCGTCATGTCGAAGTTATAGTTTCCGTCAGCGATGATGTTGCGATTCATTAAATAGTCTATGATTATGTTTATAAGATAATCTGATATCTCTTTTTTGCCTAGTTCTTTCAGTACTATTTCCCAGGACACGCTGTTAAAAGCGTTTTTCACATCAAGTGTGACCAAGACGCACCACTTTTCTCCTCTCCTTTGGTTCCGAATCGCGTTTGCCCTTTCTGTGACAGCCGTCATAGCGTTTATTGTCGATTTACCCTTTCTAAATCCAAATTGTCTTTCAGATAGCGGCTCTGTTGTCTCCATTTCTGACTCCAGTCTGGCCTTTATAAGGTGTTCAAAAAGTTTAGCGAAAGCGTTTATTAAGCATAATGGCCTGTACGATCCTGGAGAGTCAATTGGTTTGCCTGGTTTCAGTATTAAGACTAGCTTGGCCGCCTTCCAGATGTTTGGAAAGGTTCCGCTTTCGAGAAGCGAGTTAAGTGCTTCCAGAACTTGAGTCGGGAATTTCTTGGCCGTAGCTATGATGGCTTCTGTGGGTAGTTTGTCTGGCCCTGGTGCTTTCTTGCCTCTCAGTTTGCTTATTGATTCTGTCAATTCTGCATCCGTGAAATCATGGTACCTCACTGGGAATCTTTTTGGGCTGTGCATTGGGTGCTTTTGACCTAGCGTCCGAATTTTCTCTGGTAGTTGTTGTGAATATGTTCACCTTAATGTTCGTTTTGTGGAAGACCATTTCGGCCATTTGTCTTAGTCTTAGAAGTGTCATATTGTTAATATGGTGAAGGGCCAGTTCACTCTCTCCCTGTGTCTCATCTTCCAGTTTTTGCAGTTTCTGAAAGAGTTCATCTTCTTTTTCTGGTAGAATTACTTTGATAATTTTCTGTCCCGTTACCTGGTTTGTCTTTTTGGTTTTGATTTTTGAAGTTATTTCCATTGTGTCTAAATCGTCTAGATCCGTGATTTGTGGGAAACGTTTTTTGTAAATGGACTGTATGCTCCTTGTCATGTCTGGGTCATCCAGTTCAACCATGACTACCTTGACCGTGTTTTCTGGGGTGTCTAGTGGGTTTCCAGTGATGACTGCTGTTTTCTTGAACATTGAGGGGTCCCATTTCATGGCGGCGCTTTGCAGCCACGCACTGTAAGAGCACTCAGCTGGCATTTCATTTAGTTCGTTTCGTGCCATACCGGTTTGCGTCCCGATCTCTCTAGTTTCCGGCCTGGCTGTTATGCCGTTTTGACCTAACGTATCAGCTTGGCTGCAATTATGAGAGCACACTTCCTCGGGGCCTCTCTTAAGAAGCTTCCACATTTCTTGGGTGTTTATTATTGAGCTAAGGCTGCTAATACGTTTCGCAACCTCCCTCAAATCTGTCTTGCTGCTTTTTATTGCTATTTGGGATAGCAATTTGCTTGCTGTATTAATATCTTTTATAGATTGTTTAAATTTGCGTAGAAGGGTATTTACTTCTTCGCTTTCGTCTTTTTTCTTGTTATTTTCGACGTCTTGCTTTGTAGACGAGGAAACTTCTCTTTTTCGTTTTTTAACAGTCTGGCCTATGTCATCATCCCAGCATAGGTCTATGACGGCCCTACTGTCATTGAACGTCGCGTTTCCATTGTCGCTCGATGTGCTGACGTTTGTTGTGGGCGATGTAGTTAATCGCTTAAGGGTATCCCCAATGCGCTTGCCCGACGCGAGCTCTTTTAGAAAGGTTTCATCGTCCTCTAGCTCCTCTAGCTTTTTACTTTGTCTTGTCGGTGTCCCAACACTTAAAGTTTCCTTTTGGCTCGGGGCTTGCTCTGCCTTTTCTTTCATGTTTTCCATGCGGGCCGATGCCCCGGGACCACGTCCCGCGTCACCAATGTTTGCAAAAACAACGGCACGCGCCGATCGAGGTCACGGTCGCAAAAGTAATTCGCCGGATTCCTTAAATTATATATATTATCTAAATAAAACTATTTCCTGTAGTGGCTCGCAATTGTTTATATTAGCGATCCTAGATTGTTTACACAAACCGAGGTTTTTAAACGACGCGATTATGTTTACGTTATTGTCTATTTGACCCACTTTACGTGCGCCGGGCTTGTTTATATTAACAACCGAGAATGTTTACACTATGGTCTTCAATTACACATATCGAATTAGCTGTTTATTGTGCTTTTCACTTAATAACTATTTACCTTAAGTTCTTTTGAGGTTCCTGGGTGGACGCTGCCCTGCGGCTGCCCTAATTTTGTCCACAGTTGTAGGCAAAATTTTTCTCTTTCCACAGATACCACATTCGCTTATTATTACGCACTTTTTCACACGGAAAACAGGTACTTTACCGGAGCGCGGAGCAGCTTACATGTTGCCACGAACGCTGTCTAAACCGAACCAACCTGAACTAACCTGAACTAACCTGAACTAACCTGAACTAACCTGAACTAACCTGAACTAACCTGAACTAACCTGAACTAACCTGAACTAACCTGAACTAACCTGAACTAACCTGAACTAACCTGAACTAACCTGAACTAACCTGAACTAACCTGAACTAACCTGAACTAACCTGAACTAACCTGAACTAACCTGAACTAACCTGAACTAACCTGAACTAACCTGAACTAACCTGAACTAACCTGAACTAACCTGAACTAACCTGAACTAACCTGAACTAACCTGAACTAACCTGAACTAACCTGAACTTTTTTTTTTTTTTTTTTTTTTTGTCACGAGGTGAATCTTCTAAAGACCGACCGGCCTGGTCTTCTGGCGGCCGGGTGTGTGGGATTCGCCTCGAAAAAAAAACCAAGGCGCCTACCCACTAAACACCTCGGGTTTAATGCGTCTCCCTCGGCTCCGGGACAGTCCCTCAGGATAACTCTTCGGGGCCAAGAGGAGGAAAAAAAAAGGAAAAAAAAAAAAAAAAAAAAATCTTATTGTTTGTTTAATTATCAACTTTCCTCTAGGGTCCGTTTCTCTCATCTCTCTCTTTGCGTTTCATAATGTCGCCGAGGGTCTCCTCGCATATCAGCCACGTCTCCTTATTTTCCATCATGTCGTTTAGTAGCTTTTGCGGTGTCTCGATGTTTATTTTTGTCATCATTTTGTGTCTTTCCGCGAGATATTGCGGGCATTGAAAAATGCAATGTTCCACTGTGTCAATCACGCCGCAGAGCCTGCATTCGGCCGCTGTTTTCTTAATTCTATTTGTGTATTGCCTAAAGCATCCGTGTCCACTGAGAATCTGCGACAGGTAGTAGTTTGTCTTTCTATGCTTGCAATTCGTCCATTTATTGAGGTCCGGTATTAGTTTCTTTGTCCACTGGGCTTTATTTTGTAATGAGTTCCAGCCTTGTTGCCACTTCTCCATTGTTCGTTGTCTGGCTAACGCTTTCTCTGCTTTAGTCACTTGTTGCAGGTTGCTCAATGCTGTCCTTTCTTCTAAAAGTAGGTCAATTGGTGGGATTCCCGCTATGACCTGTACTGCTTCTAGAGATACCGTGCAGTAAGTACTCGTTACCCGCATTAACGCTTTTCTTTGTATGCTTTGGACCATTTGGTTGTACTTTTTTATATTTATTATTCCGCTCCAGATTGGAGCCGCATACAGGAGTGCGGATTGCACCACTCCGTATAGCATCATTCTCTTCTGGCTAGTTGGGCCCTCTATTTTTGGCATAATCCTCTGCAGAAAGCCCAGCCTGCCGAGGCATTTTTGGGACATGTTTATGACATGTTGCGCAAAATACATGTTTTCGCCAAAATAGACACCAAGGTATTTCAAGTATTTCTTCGGGGTTATCTCAATATTTCCTATCCTGAAAGCGATATTTCTTCGGTCTCTTTTACCGTTGAGCACTACTGCTTCTGTCTTCTCTGGAGCTAATTTAAGGCCATGTTCTTCGAGCCAATTTTCGCATCTCCTGATCGCTTCGTTTGCTTCATGCATCATAATGTCACGATTTTCCCCCCATATGACCAGTGCTAAATCGTCCGCGTATCCTACGGATAGAACTCTCTCGCTCTTTGCTACGTGTAGCAGTGGATCATAGAGAATATTCCATAGCAGAGGGCCGAGAACCGAGCCCTGAGGGATACCCCTGGACATCCGGAACTCAACATCTCTCTCTATTTCAATAAGTCTATTTACAAAGTAGTCCTTCACCAGGTTTTGCAAGTAATTCGATATGCCCCTTTTCTCTAATTCGTGTATGATGCACGACCACGGTGCGCTACCAAAGGCATTTTTGACGTCTAATGTTATTAGGACACACCATCTTTCTTTCTTTCCATGCAACCTTTCGTAGTCAGCTTTTTCTAGCACGCATGTTAGAGCTTGCACTGTCGATTTTTGTTTTCTGAAACCGAATTGATTTTCTGCGAGGGGATGTTTATCTTCTATTTCTGCGTCCAATCTGGATTTTATTAAGTGTTCGTACAGCTTTGCAAACGTATCGATTAGGCATATAGGCCTATAGGAGCTAGGTAGGTTGAGGTCCTTGTTTGGTTTTCCTATCAGCGTCAATTTCGCTGCCTTCCAGCAGTTAGGAAATTCCTGGCTTTCCAGCAGGCGGTTGAATATTCTTAGAAGGGCGTCGGGGAAGGCCGCCACGGTAGCTGTAACTACTGTTGCTTTTATCCCATCTGGGCCTGGGGCCGCTCCACTTTTTAGTTTGTTTGTGGACGCCTCTAGTTCTTCCTTTGTGAACGGCGTATAAATAGCAGGGAACTTTCTTGCAGGGATCTTATCCTCTCCCTTCGGAAACAGATGTTCTGTTATTTCCCGTTTCTTAGCTGTGGTTAAGTCAAACGGACTTCCCAATTTTAGTTGCCGCATAACTATTTTATAGCCGTCTCCCCATATGTCGTCGTTCAACCTTTCGCAGAGATTGTGCCATTTCTTCTTCTTTTCCTTGTTGATTAGTTTTCCAGTTGCTTTCCTTTTTTCTTTGTATTCCTGCCACAATACTTCCGCCGCTTCCGGCGTTGTGTTGCGATGTGCACGTGTTGCGCTTCTTCTGGCTTTGATACAGTCTTTTCTTGCCTCTTCTATCTGTGTGGTCCACCAGTATGGTTGGTCATTTGGTTTTTCCCTTTTCTCTGTGTGGCAAGCTGCGCGGTATGCTTTTTTGATTTTGTTCATGGTTTCGTCGATTGTGTTCGGTTGCTCTATGAATTCTCTGAGTAGGTTTATATATGATAGTTTGTCAAATTTAATCTGCGGTAGCATTGCGGTTTTTCGCCCAGGAGTGATGCCAATCTCAAAAAGGATGTGTTTGTGGGGCGAGCACGGCTCGTTGTCTAGGGTTTGCCAATTCTTGACGTGTCTTGCGAGTTTTTGTGATGCAAATGTAATATCAATGCATGATTTTGTGTTTCTGCGAATAAACGTTGGCTCGCCTGTGTTCAGCGTACTTAAGCTCATTCCTGCGCACATTTGCGATAGGGCGGCGCCTCTTGCGTCCTCATAGCTGGATCCCCATTCCGGTGATTTCGCATTAAAGTCGCCCAGGAGGAGTATTTCTCCTTGGATTGTTGCGACGACGTGCTGTATTTTAATAAGGAACTCCTCGAAGCTCTGGACACTGCAATTTGGTGATTTATAGCAGGCTATGATTGAATAATTGTCCCCTACTAGAGTCACTATGTCTTCCTCACTTATGATCTTAGATATCCTTATTTTTTTGGTCCTGACATATATTGCCACGTTTGCTAGCTTGTCGCTCAACCATTTTTGGCTATTTTTGACTAGTTTTTTGTTTGGTTCGCTTGCCACAATAATATCCACTTTTTGTTGGGATGCCTCTAGAAACGCCATGTCGTGCGCTTTATTGGACCTATCTGCATTAATTTGGAGAAAAGTTAGTTTATCTTTTAGTCTCATAATGTTTTTTTTTTTTTTTTTTTTTTTTTTTTTTTTTTTTTTTTTTTTTTTGTTACTTTTTACTCTGTTTGCCTTGTCTGCTCTGAAGTTTGAGTAGACTGTCTGCTGTATAGCCTTTGGGATTCTCTTCTGTTCTTGTCCTTGGCCGTCATTAGCGCGTTTTTGAAAAGCCTGCATTTGCTGCTCCCCGAGCCGTGTCCTTTGCTGTTGCAGAGAACACATGCTTCCTCTTCCTCCCTGCAGTCACTTCTAGTGTGCCCTGTCAGACCGCAGCGAAAGCAGTTATTTCTGCGATCGGGGCCATCGCAGTTGTCTGTGGTATGCCCATAGCTCCAGCATTTTCTGCAGCTGGTTATTTTGAGTTGGGCCTCAATCTTGCATCTGACTAGGCCAACTCTTAACTCTCTATGCTCTTCTATGAGTTTCTTGGCGTATTCAGTTCTAATCCTTACTGTAACAGCCTGTAATGTACCCGCGTACGGTCTCAAATCTCCTACTGCTAGATCTTCCCTGCTCAAATCGTCGAAGAGGTCTCGTAGGGATTTCTCCACGTCCTGTTTTGAAGATGTAGCATCCATACCTCTTATGTAGAGTGTAGTTTTTTCTTTGGGGTCTTTTAGAAGCTTTACGTTTTCTTTTCCTAGTTTGGATTGTATGTCTTTGCCTAGGGCTTCTAGCGCTTTTTCATTTTTTTCTAGTGTTATAATTAGCTTGCCATCGGTGCTGGTCTTTATTGTTTTTATCGAGTCTTTTGAGGCATTATCCTTCAGGCATGTTTTTATGTTGTCTATAGTCGAATTGATCACTTCCTTTTTGTTATTAACCACAATGGCATAGGTTCCGAAGGTTTTTGTCCTTGGCTTATGCTGCTTTTCTTTCCTTTGTGTTTTTTGTTCCTCTGTGTCAATCCGTGCTGCCGTGGTGTAAATGTTTACAGTCGTGTCTTGTCCATGGAAGATCATCTCTGTCATTTTTTTAAGCTTTAATAGAGGGATTGAATTTGCGTGATGCATCGCCACTTCGGCCACCCCATATGTCTCTTGTTTTAGTTTGAGCAGTTTCTCCAGGAGTTCTTCTTCTCTCTCTGGTAGAATTAATTTTAATATCCTTTGACCCATTGTTTGGCTCGTTGTTTTGGTTTTGATGTAGGTGGTAACCTCCATCATGTCCAGTTCTTCCAGGTTAACCAGATCTGGGTACCGTTTTTTGTAGAGCAATTGGATGCTTTTGGTCATCTCTAAGTCCTCTTTTTCCACCAAAACAACTTTTATGGTGTCGGCTGGTGTCTCCAAGGGGTTTCCTACTTTTATATTTGTTCTTCTGAACACACTTTTTTCCCATTCCTTATCAGCTATGTTGTTCCAGGTTTCAACGTAGCTGCTCAAGTTGAGCTCCTCTGGTAGCTCGTTAATCGCTGGGTCTACCCCTGTTTGCGTGCCGAAATCCCTGGTTTTGGGCATGGGTTTGTTGTTTTTGCATGATGTCTCTTCATTATAACCGTTTGGGTTCAAAGCTGATGCATCTTCCGGGTCATTTTTGGATTGCATTAGTTTCCACATTTCCGTTGTATTTGCAATTGAACTGAGACTTCTTATGCGGGCAGATACCTCTTCGAGCTCTTTTGCATTTTTATTTTGCTTTAGTAAGTGCATTAGCTCCTTGCTGGCACCATCAAGTTTTTTCAGGGTGTCTTTGAATTTGTATAGCAGGCTACTACTTGCCTCTACCTGTGTCTCTTCTGGGTTATCGGTGTTTTCCTTGTGTCCCAGCTCTGGATCCCATTTCCGTTTTTTGGAAATAGTTTTTCCTGCTTCGTCATCCCAGCAGAGGTCGATTACTTTTGCGTTTTTTTGTCCTAAATTAATTGTCTCACCTTTCTCGTAGTGGAGCGCCTGAGTCGGCGATTTAGCCAGACTCTTTTTTTTTAATTGGGGGCTCTTGTGCGTAGCTGGGACTTGTTTTTTTCCCTGTTCACCTGCATATATTGTTTTCCATCCGGTGGCAATCATTTTTAGAAAGTCGGTGTCACTCGACTGGTCCATGCTTTCTTTCATCCTATCGCCATATGATGGGCATGACGCTCGTCTGTTTCTCTCCATTACGGAGGTCGTGGAGCTACCCGCGGCGTCCAGGTTTACCGCCGCGGGGCCCTTTTCTCTATCCCCTATATTTAAATAGTATTTATAGTGCCACACAAGAAGTTACAAAACTCTTATCCTCGATCTGTTTTTAACGGAATTAGAAAACTCCTAGCCTAGGTCGACAATTTTTCTGCTCTCCTGATACCTGGCCGCGACAAGATCCGCGATATCTCGCGTTCCTCGCGGGTTACAGTCGCGAAATTTTTGGCGGATTGTTTGTGGGGCTCTGGGGCATCCGCCGAACGAGCCAGCGAGTGGACCTGCGCCCCCCGGATGTCAGTAAGGCCAAAACTAGATTCCGGCCCACGTGTTTCGATAATGTTTGTAAACAAACGCACGTGTTAAAAGATTTTTCGCGGTTTTTCGCGGAAAACGAGAGCCCACACTCCCGCGAACGTTTTCCCGGGCAGAGCAAAACTGTCTCTGGGAGAATTTATCACTTTCACCTAAGAAACCCTTATGTAATTGTCAATTAGACCGAATTCCGAACTACACCGTTGAACTAACCTGAACTAACCTGAACTAACCTGAACTAACCAACCTGAACTAACCTGAACTAACCTGAACTAACCTGAACTAACCTGAACTAACCTGAACTAACCTGAACTAACCAACCTGAACTAACCTGAACTAACCTGAACTAACCTGAACTAACCTTTTTTTTTTTTTTTTTTTTTTTACGAGGTTTAAAAATCTTCAAAAGACTCCCGTCTTGTTGTCTGGCAGACGGGGAGTGTGGGATTCGCAAGTGCGCCTACCCACTAAAAAAACTTCCTCGGTCCTTTTCTTTTCTCAACCTGAACTAACCTGAACTTTTTTTTTTTTTTTTTTTTTTTTTTTTCACGAGGTGAATCTTCTAAAGACTGTCCGGCCTGGTCTTCTGGCGGCCGGGTGTGTGGGATTCGCCCGGGAAAAGGAAACCAAGGCGCCTACCCACTAAACACCTCGGGTTTAGTGCGTCCCATCGGCTCCGGCACAGTCCCTCAGGATAACTCCTCGGGGGCCGAGGGGGTGTGGAGAAGGTTAATTAACAATCTCGTTTACAAAATTATTTTCCATATCAGTTTCTTTCGCTTCTTTCTTTACTCTTTACAATGTCGCCGAGGATCTTTTCGCATAGCATCCACGTCTCTTTATTTTCGACCATATCGTTAATCAGGTCTTGTGGTGTCTGCATATTTATCTTTGCCCTAAGTCTTTGTCTTTCCGCTCGAAATTGTGGGCATTCAAAGATACAATGCTCCACTGTGTCGATCACATCACAGACTCTGCATTCGGATGGCGTTTTTTTAATTCTATTCGTATATTGTCTAAAGCTTCCATGTCCACTGAGTATCTGCGATAGGTAGTAATTTGTCCTTCTATGTTTGCAGTTTATCCATTTGTCAAGGTCTGGAATTAGGTACTTGGTCCACTGAGCTTTATTTTGTAGAGAGTTCCAGCGTTCTTGCCACTTCTCAATTGTCCGTTGTCTGGCTTGCACTTTGTCTGCTTTAGTAACCTGTCTTAAATAGCTCAATGCTGTTCTTTCTTCCAAAAGTAGATCAATTGGTGGGACTCCAGAAATTACCTGGACTGCCTCCAGAGATACCGTGCAGTACGCACACATTACACGCATTAATGCTTGTCTCTGAATGCTTTGAATCATTTGCTCATACTTTTTTATTTTTATTATTCCACTCCAGATTGGTGCTGCGTACAGCATAGTAGATTGCACCACTCCGTACAGCAACAGCCTTTTCTGGCTTGTTGGTCCATCCAGTTTTGGCATAAGTCTTTGCAGAAAACCTAGCGTACTGAGGCATTTTTGGGACATTTCTATAACATGCTGCGAAAAGTACATATCTGCACCAAAATGTACTCCTAAATACTTCAGAGACTTCTTCGGGACTATCTCAGTATTTCCTATTTGGAAAGCGATGTTTCTTCTATCTCTTTTTCCGTTTAATATTACTACCTCTGTCTTCTCGGGAGCCATTTTAAGGGCGTGTTCTTCAAGCCATTTCTCGCATCTTCGGATAGCTTCATTTGCGTCACGCATCAAAACGTTTCGGTTTTCTCCCCATACAACTAGTGCTAAATCGTCAGCGTAGCCGACGGGAAGCACTCTTTCGCTTTTTGCTAACTGCAGAATAGGATCGTAAAGGATATTCCACAGCAAGGGGCCAAGAACAGAACCCTGCGGAATTCCCCTAGACATTTGGAGCTCAGAATCTTTCTCGATTTTTACTAGCCTATTTTGAAAGTATTCTACAATCAAATTATACAAATAATTTGATATACCTCTCCTTTCTAGCTCTTGTATGATGCACGACCACGATGCGCTACCGAAAGCATTTTTGACGTCTAAAGTTATTAACACACACCATCGCTCACCTTTCCCATGGCACCTTTCGTAATTAGCTTTTTCCATCACGCATTTCATGGCTTGCACTGTCGATTTTTGCTTCCTAAAGCCGAACTGGCTTTCCGTTAAAGGGTTTTTTTCTGCTATTTCAGCTTCCAATCGAGATTTAATTAAGTGCTCATATAGCTTTGCCATCGTGTCAATAAGACATAAAGGCCTATAGGAGCTTGGTAGATTGAGATCTTTGTTCGGCTTTGCGATGAGGACCAATTTTGCTACTTTCCAGCAGTTAGGGAATTCCTGGCTCTCCAACAGTTGGTTGAAGATATTTAAAATAGCGTCGGGATAAGCCGCCACTGTCGCTGCAATCACCGGTGTTTTTAGCCCATCTGGACCAGGAGCCGCAGCATTTTTAAGTTTTTTAACGCACTCGTCCATTTCTTCTTTTGTGAAACGAGTATAAATGGCAGGAAACCTTTTCGCGGGAATCTTATCGTCGCCCCTCGGGAACAGATGCTCCACTATTTCCTGCTTCATTGTAGTGGTTAGGTCAAATTGGTTTCCTAACTTTAGTTGTCTCATAACTATCTTATACCCATCTCCCCATATATCGTCATTCAGTTTTTCGCACAGATTGCGCCATTTCGTTTTCTTCTCCTTATCGATTAGTTTTCCAATGGTTCTCCTTTTGTCTTTGTAGGCTTGCCACAAGGCTTCAACCGTTTCTGGCGTGTTCTTGAGGCGTGCGCGAGTTGCTATTCTCCTGGCTTTGATGCAGTCCTTTCTTGCCTCCTCGATCTCAGTAGTCCACCAGTATGGTTGGTCGTTTGTGTTTCTCCCCCTCCCTGTGTTACAAGATGCTCGATATGCTCTTTTCAGTTGTCTCATGGTATCATCAATAGTGCTCGGTTGTTCTATGCATTCTCGAAGTAGGTTTTTATATAATTGCTTGTCAAAATTAATCAGCGGTGCCATTGTAGTCTTGCGTCCAGTAGTCGTTCCAATCTCAAAGAGAATGTGTTTGTGAGGTGAGCATGGCTCGTTGTCCAGGGTTCGCCATTTGTTGACGTACTTTGCTAGGTTCTGCGTGGCAAAAGTAATGTCTATACATGAGTTTGTATTCTTGCGGACAAAGGTCGGTTCACCTGTGTTCAGCGTGACTAGATTGACTCCTGCGCACATTTGTGACAGGGCGGCGCCTCTTGCGTCTTCGATACTGGATCCCCATTCAGGTGATTTTGCATTAAAATCACCTACGAGAAGTATTTCTCCGAACTAACCTGAACTAACCTGAACTAACCTGAACTAACCTGAACTAACCTGAACTAACCTGAACTAACCTGAACTAACCTGAACTAACCTGAACTAACCTGAACTAACCTGAACTAACCTTTTTTTTTTTTTTTTTTTTTTTTTTTTTTGAGAGGTTTAGGTAATGCTTTTTTACGCACACCAGGCCGTTGTTGTACGATGTTAGCCGACCTGGCCGTGTGGGACTCGGCGTACCCCTACCCACTAACTCCCTTTCCTCTTTACTCTTTCGGTATATCCTCCTCCAACCGATCCCGGAACTTTCCCTGGGGCTTGCCTTCGGGGTCGGTGTCGAGTCTAGAAATTATTTTTTTTACTTTTATGGCTTTCATTTGTTCCTTGTTTCCTTCTCTTTTGTTTTTACCACATCTGTGATAAAGTTTTCACACATAGTCCAGCATGTGTCCGATCTCACCATTATGCTGATCAGGTTTTCAGCTTCCACTCTCGTTTCGAGGGAAAGTTCTAGCTCTGTCCTGGATCGGTGCCAGCGATGGCAATTAAAGATGGCGTGTTCAGCTGTGTCCTCAACCCCGCAATGGATGCAATTGCTTGAAGTCTTTCCGATTCTGTTAGTGAAGTAGTTGAAGCTGCCGTGGCCACTCAATACTTGTGTTAGAAAGTAATTCGTCCGTCGATGCTCACATTTTACCCACTTCCTCAAATCTGGGATGAGTCTTTTCGTCCACTGTCCCTTCTCATCTTCCTGGTTCCATCTTTCCTGCCATTTCTCCATCACTAGTCTCCTGATTTCGCCTTTGTCAGCCTGATCTGAGTTGCGGATCATCTCTCTCTCCTCGATAAGTAAGTCTATCGGGAGTATACCCGCTATGACTTGCGTTGCAGTCGTCGAGATCGTGCGGTAGCCGCTGATGACTCTGAGAAGAGCTCTGCGCTGTGCCGATTCCAAAAGCTTTAGGTGCTTTTTTATTTTTGTTATATCTGCCCATATAGGGGCCGCATAGAGTAAAGCAGATTGAACCACCCCGTACAGCATCATCCTTTTTTGGCTTCTCGGTCCTTCTATATTCGGCATAAGCCCTTGTAACTTACCAATCGTATTCATGCATTTCTGCACGCTCAATCTTGTATGTTCAGCAAAATTCATGTTGTCGCCAAACCACACGCCCAGGTATTTGACCGCTTTTTTCGGAAAAATGTTCATATTTTCGGCCAGAAACACCACATCCCGTCTATTTCTGCGGCCGCTGAGAATGACCGCTTCAGTTTTTTCTGGTGCAAGTCGTAAGGACCGTGTTTGTAACCAGTTGTTTACCCTTTCTATAGCGGCGTTAGTCTCTTCTACAAGTTCATACCTGTTTACAGCATTCACAATCAGGGCAATATCGTCAGCATAACCGGTGGCGGCGACGCTGGGCGAACCAGCTATACGCAAAATGGGGTCGTACTGAATGTTCCAGAGCAATGGGCCCAAAACGGACCCCTGAGCAATTCCCGCCGTCATGGCAAACTCATAATCTATATCCACCTTTATATTCCGGTTCTTGAAATAGTCAATTACAATGTTTATCAGATAGTCTGAGATCTTTCTTGCCCTTAGTTCCGCGATGATTACCGGCCAAGACACGCTATTAAAAGCGTTTCGAACGTCCACGGTAACCAAAACACACCATTTCTCGCCTCTTCCGTTAAGCTTAGTTTCTATGGCTCTCCGCTTTACTTCCTCCATTGCGTCTATTGATGATTTTCCTTTTCGATAACCGAATTGCATTTCCGATATAGGTGCTCTTGAATGTAACTCTTGTTCTAGTCTGTCCTTGATGACGTGTTCAAATACTTTTGCGACTGCATTTATAAGGCATAAAGGCCTGTATGATCCTGGTTCCCCAATTGGCTTTCCTGGCTTATGAATTAGAACAAGTCTTGCCGTCTTCCATGCATCCGGGAAAATTCCTTCCTCCATGGATTGATTTAGCACTTCCAGAAATTTGGCTGGGTAGTTTTTGATCGTTATCAATATTTTTCTATATTTCAATTGTCCGGTCCAGGTGCTTTTTTCTTTTTCATCTTGTCAGCAGCAGAGTGAAGCTCTGCCTCCGTGATTTCGGGGTAACAAAACAGGTAAGTCTTTTCGGGCAGACCTGCCTGGACGTTAGGGAATAGGAGTTCTACTACTTGTTTCTTCTTATCTACGGTCATCTCATACGAGTTGCCTTGTTTCAGGTTGCGCTGCACAATTCTGTATCCTTGTTCCCAGATGTCATTTTCCAGCTCATTGCAAATCTTTTTCCAGCATTCCCTCTTCGACCTTCTTATCTCTAGACTCAGCTCCTTCCTTATTTGCTTGTAGTCCTCCCATTTGCTGTTTAAGCGTTCGTCGTTTTCGCGTGATGTTTTTGCTCTGGTAAAGAACCTGAACTAACCTGAACTAACCTGAACTAACCTGAACTAACCTGAACTAACCTGAACTAACCTGAACTAACCTGAACTAACCTGAACTAACCTGAACTTTTTTTTTTTTTTTTTTTTCACGAGGTGAATCTTCTAAAGACTGTCCGGCCTGGTCTTCTGGCGGCCGGGTGTGTGGGATTCGCCCGGGAAAAGGAAACCAAGGCGCCTACCCACTAAACACCTCGGGTTTAGTGCGTCCCATCGGCTCCGGCACAGTCCCTCAGGATAACTCCTCGGGGGCCGAGGGGGTGTGGAGAAGGTTAATTAACAATCTCGTTTACAAAATTATTTTCCATATCAGTTTCTTTCGCTTCTTTCTTTTCTCTTTACAATGTCGCCGAGGATCTTTTCGCATATCATCCACGTCTCTTTATTTTCGACCATATCGTTAATCAGGTCTTGTGGTGTCTGCATATTTATCCTTGCCCTAAGTCTTTGTCTTTCCGCTCGAAATTGTGGGCATTCAAAGATACAATGCTCCACTGTGTCGATCACATCACAGACTCTGCATTCGGGTGGCGTTTTTTTAATTCTATTCGTATATTGTCTAAAGCTTCCATGTCCACTGAGTATCTGCGATAGGTAGTAATTTGTCCTTCTATGTTTGCAGTTTATCCATTTGTCAAGGTCTGGAATTAGGTACTTGGTCCACTGAGCTTTATTTTGTAGAGAGTTCTAGCGTTCTTGCCACTTCTCAATTGTCCGTTGTCTGGCTTGCAACTTTGTCTGCTTTAGTAACCTGTCTTAAATAGCTCAATGCTGTCCTTTCTTCCAAAAGTAGATCAATTGGTGGGACTCCAGAAATTACCTGGACTGCCTCCAGAGATACCGTGCAGTACGCACACATTACACGCATTAATGCTTTTCTCTGAATGCTTTGAATCATTTGCTCATACTTTTTTATTTTTATTATTCCACTCCAGATTGGTGCTGCGTACAGCATAGTAGATTGCACCACTCCGTACAGCAACAGCCTTTTCTGGCTTGTTGGTCCATCCAGTTTTGGCATAAGTCTTTGCAGAAAACCTAGCGTACTGAGGCATTTTTGGGACATTTCTATAACATGCTGCGAAAAGTACATATCTGCACCAAAATGAACTCCTAAATACTTCAGAGACTTCTTCGGGACTATCTCAGTATTTCCTATTTGGAAAGCGATGTTTCTTCTATCTCTTTTTCCGTTTAATATTACTACCTCTGTCTTCTCGGGAGCCATTTTAAGGGCGTGTTCTTCAAGCCATTTCTCGCATCTTCGGATAGCTTCATTTGCGTCACGCATCAAAACGTTTCGGTTTTCTCCCCATACAACTAGTGCTAAATCGTCAGCGTAGCCGACGGGAAGCACTCTTTCGCTTTTTGCTAACTGCAGAATAGGATCGTAAAGGATATTCCACAGCAAGGGGCCAAGAACAGAACCCTGCGGAATTCCCCTAGACATTTGGAGCTCAGAATCTTTCTCGATTTTTACTAGCCTATTTTGAAAGTATTCTACAATCAAATTATACAAATAATTTGATATACCTCTCCTTTCTAGCTCTTGTATGATGCACGACCACGATGCGCTACCGAAAGCATTTTTGACGTCTAAAGTTATTAACACACACCATCGCTCACCTTTCCCATGGCACCTTTCGTAATTAGCTTTTTCCATCACGCATTTCATGGCTTGCACTGTCGATTTTTGCTTCCTAAAGCCGAACTGGTTTTCCGTTAAAGGGTTTTTTTCTGCTATTTCAGCTTCCAATCGAGATTTAATTAAGTGCTCATATAGCTTTGCCATCGTGTCAATAAGACATAAAGGCCTATAGGAGCTTGGTAGATTGAGATCTTTGTTCGGCTTTGCGATGAGGACCAATTTTGCTACTTTCCAGCAGTTAGGGAATTCCTGGCTCTCCAACAGTTGGTTGAAGATATTTAAAATAGCGTCGGGATAAGCCGCCACTGTCGCTGCAATCACCGGTGTTTTTAGCCCATCTGGACCAGGAGCCGCAGGATTTTTAAGTTTTTTAACGCACTCGTCCATTTCTTCTTTTGTGAAAGGAGTATAAATGGCAGGAAACCTTTTCGCGGGAATCTTATCGTCGCCCCTCGGGAACAGATGCTCCACTATTTCCTGCTTCATTGTAGTGGTTAGGTCAAATTGGTTTCCTAACTTTAGTTGTCTCATAACTATCTTATACCCATCTCCCCATATATCGTCATTCAGTTTTTCGCACAGATTGCGCCATTTCGTTTTCTTCTCCTTATCGATTAGTTTTCCAATGGTTCTCCTTTTGTCTTTGTAGGCTTGCCACAAGGCTTCAACCGTTTCTGGCGTGTTCTTGAAGCGTGCGCGAGTTGCTATTCTCCTGGCTTTGATGCAGTCCTTTCTTGCCTCCTCGATCTCAGTAGTCCACCAGTATGGTTGGTCGTTTGTGTTTCTCCCCCTCCCTGTGTTACAAGATGCTCGATATGCTCTTTTCAGTTGTCTCATGGTATCATCAATAGTGCTCGGTTGTTCTATGCATTCTCGAAGTAGGTTTTTATATAATTGCTTGTCAAAATTAATCTGCGGTGCCATTGTAGTCTTGCGTCCAGTAGTCGTTCCAATCTCAAAGAGAATGTGTTTGTGAGGTGAGCATGGCTCGTTGTCCAGGGTTCGCCATTTGTTGACGTACTTTGCTAGGTTCTGCGTGGCAAAAGTAATGTCTATACATGAGTTTGTATTCTTGCGGACAAAGGTCGGTTCACCTGTGTTCAGCGTGACTAGATTGACTCCTGCGCACATTTGTGACAGGGCGGCGCCTCTTGCGTCTTCGATACTGGATCCCCATTCAGGTGATTTTGCATTAAAATCACCTAGGAGAAGTATTTCTCCATGGAGTGTTGTTATCAGCTGATGTATTTTAATTAAGAACTCCTCGAAGCTCTGTAAACTGCAATTCGGTGATTTATAGCAGGCTAGGATTGAATATTCCTCTCCTACTAGTGTCACTATGTCCTCCTTCCTTATAACTTTTGAAAACCGTATGTTTTTGTTCCTAGCATATATAGCAACGTTTGTTAGGTTATCACACATCCATCTTGCACTGTTCTGTACTAGCTTTTTATTTGGTTCACTCGCAACAATAATGTCAACTTTTTGTTTGGATGCCTCCAGGTACGCCATGTCGTGTGCTTTATTTGATCTATCAGCGTTTATTTGAAGAAAGTTCACTTTTTCTTTTAGCCTCATAAAGGTTGGATCATTTCTCGACGGCGTCCAGTTCTCATTTCCCTGACGAGATCTCTATATTTCGGGCAGGCCATGGAGTCGGCTCTATGCCCTTTCGTCTTGCATTCACCACATCGAGGCTTGTTTGTGCATCCCTTAGCTGAGTGTCCCGTCTCGGTGCATCTTAGACATAATCCTTCTGATTGTTCCCTTTCTTTACATTCGCTACTGTAATGCCCCATTCTGTAGCATTTGAAACATCTGCCTGGTCTAAACAGCTCTTGTATTCTGCATCTGTCCCATCTAACTGCAATTTTTTTATGGTTTTGAATTAGCTCTTTTGCCTCATCTTTTACCATCGTTACTATTGCGTACTTCATACCTTTATTATTTTCCTTTTTAGAAATATCCACATTTATTCTTTCTTTATTCGCGTTAGTCGCTCTGCTTATTGTTTCCTTTATGTCTTCTGCTGTCGTGTCCCAGCTGAGGTCTCTCACCAATACCTGCTTTTTCTTTACTATCGGTTGCACTTCAGCTACGTTTTTTAGAGTTGTGCTTATCTCATCTTTAAATTGTTGGCTGCTTGCTTCTGTTCTTCCTGCAATTTTTAATTTGTATGTCCCATCTTTCGTCTTTTCTTGTTTCAGTATTCTTATTTCATGTTTTCCTAAATCTATATTAGTTTTCATTTTTTTTAAGGCGTCAGCGTAGGCCGTGGAGTCATCGACCAGCGACTTTAAAAGTACTGTCTGCGTTTGCCATCTTCCTGCTTGTCTGGATTCCGAGTTATTGGCGCCCATTCCGGGCGTCATAGGATCATCTGCTGTGTTTCTGCGTTGGCGTGAGCCAGGTAAGAATATCATTGCTTTAAGTTTTTTATTTCTTAACAAACATTCTAGAAGATTTCTGCAAAAATTCACATCCAGTTTTGAAGAGATTCCCACGGCTATTTCCGTTATTCCTTTGTTAATTTGCTGTTCCAGCACCAGCTTGCAGTTTCTGTAAAGTCTTTCCTGGATTAAGCAGTTTCCTTCTTCTGATTCTTTATTTTCTGGACGGGTTCCAATTAGATAGAGAATATTTTCTTGCTCAGTGTTCGTTTCCTCTTCCCCCTCCATGTCTATGCTGCTTCGCAGGCTCACTAGTGTTCCGGGTTTAAATTTCTTAGATTCTACTAGCGTTCTAACTTGTGGGTGCTCCTCTTCTATCTTCTTTCCGATCCAGCTATTCAGGCATGTTTCCGTATCTGCAATCATTAAGATAGTACTTTTTGTGTTCATTTGGTTTCCTCTGGAGATGCGTGTGCTGCTGTATGCAGGGCCTGTCCATTTTCTTCTTGCCACATCTAGTATACCTTTAGCGTCTTTCGCTTCATCTATCAGTTGCCATACATAGAAAGCTTCTAGTTCTTCTGCCGTGCATGTCTGTGTTGCCACTGTCTTAAGTTCCTTCGTTTTTTGGGCCGGGATTTTGGCCTGGTCTTCTGTAAGGCTCGTCTGGCAAGCCGTTGTCTTGACTTCTTTTGTGTGCAAGACCGGACATGGTTCCGATATCTGCTCTATTGGGATCTTATCATTTTCGCTTTCCGCTTGCGCCTCGGTGTCGTTTTGTTTTAGTTTCTGTAGCAGTTTCTGTGTCTTCTTTGAGTTTAGATTATCGATTTCTAGGGACATTTTTGATGTTATGTCTTTTATTTCTTTCTTTGTGTTATTGTTTGCTTTTATTATGTTCATGAGCGTTTTCATTTCATCACTTAGCTTTTTTACGGTTTTCTCAAGTTCCTCTACTTGTTTATTTGTGGACCTTTTTTCTAGGATTTGTTGTTCTTTGCGTTTTCTTTTTCTTGACTGTTCTTCCGGTGATGAGTCAAAGATCTCAATTTCTTCCATCTCGGTCATCGAGTTTTTTCTTGACCCGGGCGGAGATCTAGTCAGACTCTCTCTGCGGGCAAAAGGATTTATAATTTTCTCTAGGTCCAAACTATAGCTGCTACTGTTTTGTACTGCGGTCTTGTCCATTTGTCGTCTTGAATCTGTCGTTTGAACTAACCTGAACTAACCTGAACTAACCTGAACTAACCTGAACTAACTTTTTTTTTTTTTTTTTTTTTTTTTTTTTTTGAGAGGTTTAGGTAATGCTTTTTACGCACACCAGGCCGTTGTTGTACAATGTTAGCCGACCTGGCCGTGTGGGACTCGGCGTACCCCTACCCACTAACTCCCTTTCCTCTTTACTCTTTCGGTATATCCTCCTCCATCCGATCCCGGAACTTTCCCTAGGGCTTACCTTCGGGGTCGGTGTCGAGTCTAGAACTTATTTTTTTACTTTTATGGCTTTCATTTGTTCCTTGTTTCCTTCTCTTTTGTTTTTACCACATCTGTGATAAAGTTTTCACACATAGTCCAGCATGTGTCCCATCTCACCATTATGCTGATCAGGTTTTCAGCTTCCACTCTCGTTTCGAGGGAAAGTTCTAGCTCTGTCCTGGATCGGTGCCAGCGATGGCAATTGAAAATGGCGTGTTCAGATGTGTCCTCAACCCCGCAATGGATGCAATTGCTTGAAGTCTTTCCGATTCTGTT
Source organism: Taphrorychus bicolor (assembly GCA_951812265.1). Lineage (NCBI taxonomy): Eukaryota > Metazoa > Arthropoda > Insecta > Coleoptera > Curculionidae > Taphrorychus > Taphrorychus bicolor. The sequence continues at coordinate 6,037 of CATOSE010000325.1, read as the reverse complement.
AGTGAAGTAGTTGAAGCTGCCGTGGCCACTCAATACTTGTGTTAGAAAGTAATTCGTCCGTCGATGCTCACATTTTACCCACTTCCTCAAATCTGGGATGAGTCTTTTCGTCCACTGTCCCTTCTCATCTTCCTGGTTCCATTTTTCCTGCCATTTCTTCATCACTAGTCTCCTGATTTCACCTTTGTCAGCCTGATCTGAGTTGCGGATCATCTCTCTCTCCTCGATAAGTAAGTCTATCGGGAGTATACCCGCTATGACTTGCGTTGCAATCGTCGAGATCGTGCGGTAGCCGCTGATGACTCTGAGAAGAGCTCTGCGCTGTGCCGATTCCAAAAGCTTTAGGTGCTTTTTTTATTTTTGTTATATCTGCCCATATAGGGGCCGCATAGAGTAAAGCAGATTGAACCACCCCGTACAGCATCATCCTTTTTTGGCTTCTCGGTCCTTCTATATTCGGCATAAGCCCTTGTCAGGACAGGCTTTCTCGATTCAGTACCTTCCAGTGATTTACGCGTCTCACTAGGTAATGGATATGTGTGAAAATGTGTTTTTCCTGACGAAAGTGGGTTCGCCCGTGTTTAGGGCGGTTAAGTGTAGATCAGCGGTCATTCTGGATAGTATTGTGCCTCTGTTATCCTCGAACGGAGAGCCCCAGTCTGGCGACTTTGAATTGAAGTCGCCCGCAATTATATGTTTGTCCCCAGTGGAAGTCAATAGGCTTTCTAGATCGTCTATGAATCTCTGGAATGTATTTATATCTACATTAGGGGAAGTGTAGCAGCCTACAATGTTTAATTCCTCCGTTTCTATTGCTACAACGCCGGGGAGTTTGTGACATTTATTTATAGGTAGTTTTTTGTTTAACCAAGTTATGGCCACGTCGCTCTTTGTGTCGGTGAACCATGGTCCTTCTTTTACCAAGTTTTTGTTTGGTTCGCTGGCAATAATAATATCTATTCCTAGTTCTTTGGCAGTCGCATATGCGATGTCATGTGATCTTCTGGATCTATCTGCATTTATCTGTAGTATTTTTATCTTGTGTTTTGTAGTCGTCCTGTTGGTCGTTGTCATTTGTGAGTTTGTATAGATTGGCTTATTCAAATCGTGTTTCTGGGTTATTTGTCTGCTGGGGGGCCTGTTGGATTTCGATTTAGCCGATTGTAGGGCTTTTTTGAATAGTAGGCAGTTTCCGCTGCCTGGCTGATGGCCGTTTGTATTGCAGAGGGCGCATGCTTCGCTGTTCTGTTTGCACTCGCTTTTTTTGTGACCTGGCCGTCCGCAACGGTAGCAGTCTTTACTTCTATCAGGACCATCGCATTCGTTGGTCAGGTGCTCGTAGGAGACCTACGGCAATTGTCAACTTTGATTTGAGGTTCTAGCTTGCAACTTACCAGTCCTATTCTAATATGGCGTTCTTCGAGGAGAGCTTGCGCTTGGGTATTGCTCAGTCGCACAGTGGCAGCCTGCAGTACGTTAGCGTAAGGCCTGAGTTCGCTGACAATGAGGTCAGATTCGCTAAGGCCAATGAGCCTACCCTTTATGGCTTCCTCCACTTCCTGTTTGGTTGTTGTGGAGTCCATGCCTCGAATGAACAGCGTGGTTTTTTCTTTTTTATCTCTCATTAGTCTAACGTTCTCTTTTCCAAGAGAGAGCTTTATGTCGTTTCCAACCGTAACCAGGGCTTCTTCATTTTTTTCCATTGTTATAATGAGATTGCCGTCAGAATTTGCTTTTATTGTTTTAATTGTGTTTTTCGACTCACTGTTTTTCAGGCTAGCTTTTATTTTGTTAATGGTTTGGTTGGTGTTTTCCTTGTTGCTGTTTACCACAATGGCATACGTTCCGAAAGTTCTTGTTTTTTGTTTCGGCTGTGCATTGGGTGCTTTTGACCTAGCGTCCGAATTTTCTCTGGTAGTTGTTGTGAATATGTTCACCTTAATGTTCGTTTTGTGGAAGACCATTTCGGCCATTTGTCTTAGTCTTAGAAGTGTCATATTGTTAATATGGTGAAGGGCCAGTTCACTCTCTCCCTGTGTCTCTTCTTCCAGTTTTTGCAGTTTCTGAAAGAGTTCATCTTTTTTTTCTGGTAGAATTACTTTGATAATTTTCTGTCCCGTTACCTGGTTTGTCTTATTGGTTTTGATTTTTGAAGTTATTTCCATTGTGTCTAAATCGTCTAGATCCGTGATTTGTGGGAAACGTTTTTTGTAAATGGACTGTATGCTCCTTGTCATGTCTGGGTCATCCAGTTCAACCATGACTACCTTGACCGTGTTTTCTGGGGTGTCTAGTGGGTTTCCAGTGATGACTGCTGTTTTCTTGAACATTGAGGGGTCCCATTTCATGGCGGCGCTTTGCAGCCACGCACTGTAAGAGCACTCAGCTGGCATTTCATTTAGTTCGTTTCGTGCCATACCGGTTTGCGTCCCGATCTCTCTAGTTTCCGGCCTGGCTGTTATGCCGTTTTGACCTAACGTATCAGCTTGGCTGCAATTATGAGAGCGCACTTCCTCGGGGCCTCTCTTAAGAAGCTTCCACAGCTCTTGGGTGTTTATTATTGAGCTAAGGCTGCTAATACGTTTCGCAACCTCCCTCAAATCTGTCTTGCTGCTTTTTATTGCTATTTGGGATAGCAATTTGCTTGCTGTATTAATATCTTTTTCCTACAAACGTCAAATAATGACGCATTTTACGCTTTCATTAGACAAACGAAAACCCAACCTTTTTTGAGGATCAGAATGTGAGTTCACTTTTACGCGCGTTGCCCAGGACAGCAAGCGAAAAAGATTTTATCGCTTGCTGTCAATAGCAACTAACGTCATTGTCACTTTGATTTAAATTTTCAGATTGTGTCTTCAGTTATGTTCAGTTGTGATTCACATTATTTGGAATTGATTGTTTGTAGAAAAAACGGCTGTATGCATTACGAGCACAAAGTAACTTTTTTGCTCTCGAGTGATTGCCGCTCTCCGCTTCGCGTCGCGCGGCAAACTTCACTCTCCGAGCAAAAAAGTTGTACTTTTCGCTCTTAATACATAAATAACTATTATAGATTGTTTAAATTTGCGTAGAAGGGTATTTACTTCTTCGCTTTCGTCTTTTTTCTTGTTATTTTCGACGTCTTGCTTTGTAGACGAGGAAACTTCTCTTTTTCGTTTTTTAACAGTCTGGCCTATGTCATCATCCCAGCATAGGTCTATGACGGCCCTACTGTCATTGAACGTCGCATTTCCATTGTCGCTCGATGTGCTGACGTTCGTTGTGGGCGATGTAGTTAATCGCTTAAGGGTATCCCCAATGCGCTTGCCCGACGCGAGCTCTTTCAGAAAGGTTTCATCGTCCTCTAGCTCCTCTAGCTTTTTACTTTGTCTTGTCGGTGTCCCAACACTTAAAGTTTCCTTTTGGCTCGGGGCTTGCTCTGCCTTTTCTTTCATGTTTTCCATGCGGGCCGATGCCCCGGGACCACGTCCCGCGTCACCAATGTTTGCAAAAACAACGGCACGCGCCAATCGAGGTCACGGTCGCAAAAGTAATTCGCCGGATTCCTTAAATTATATATATTATCTAAATAAAACTATTTCCTGCAGTGGCTCGCAATTGTTTATATTAGCGATCCTAGATTGTTTACACAAACCGAGGTTTTTAAACGACGCGATTATGTTTACGTTATTGTCTATTTGACCCACTTTACGTGCGCCGGGCTTGTTTATATTAACAACTGAGAATGTTTACACTATGGTCTTCAATTACACATATCGAATTAGCTGTTTATTGTGCTTTTCACTTAATAACTATTTACCTTAAGTTCTTTTGAGGTTCCTGGGTGGACGCTGCCCTGCGGCTGCCCTAATTTTGTCCACAGTTGTAGGCAAATTTTTTCTCTTTCCACAGATACCACATTCGCTTATTATTACACACTTTTTCACACGAAAAACAGGTACTTTACCGGAGCGCGGAGCAGCTTACATGTTGCCACGACCGCTGTCTAAACCGAACTCAAAACCTGAACTAACCTGAACTAACCTGAACCTGAACTAACCTGAACTAACCTTTTCGCCAGATTTTTTATTAAAGCACTCTGAATTTTTATACAGAGCGAAACATAAAATGTGTGAAATTCTTGTTGCTGATATTTTTAAATCATCGTAGTTCGGAAAAGCGGAAAAGAATCTTACTGTGTTTTCCCTCATTTGTTGACATATTGTCTGTGGATTCTTACTTATTCAAAAAATTTAAAAATGTGCCGTTTTTTTCTAGTATACGAGCTTTCAAAAATATGATAACATTATTGTTGATACTCGTGGCTTATAGCAATATTAAATAAAATAACCTTTGTAGAGGTAAAGGGAAATTGAGTGATGCCTTCACAGATACTCAATATCAATATCTGTAGACGTTTTGCCATTTTTTGTTTTTAAGGTATTAATGAGGGAAAACATAGTAAGATTCTTTTCCGCTTTTCCGAACTACGACGATTTAAAAATATCAGCAACAAGAATTTCACACATTTTACGTTTCGCTCTGTATAAAAATTCAGAGTGCTTTAATAAAAAATCTGGCGAAAAGGTCCCGAGATATGGATGTTGGCTTACTCCTGACCTGAAAACGATAAGGAAAAAATAGCTTAATACGAAATGGCAAAACATCAAAATTTTGAAATTTTTGCATCACTTTGTTTCACACCCTATATTATAAAAAATAATGTCGGGTTTTTTTTTCAAAATTATCCGCTTCCTTAATCTAAAGGAAATGAGATTTCAGACCGTGCAAATTGTATTCAAAACAATTCATTGCTTAAAATGTTACAGCTGATTGAAAATGACACGAAAAATTATTTGTGTCGAACTTTAAGTTGAGCAGTTTAGTTGAAGAAGTTGAAACGTTGGAGTTTATTATACCGGGTGTCCAGCAGAACCCTGGACATAGGAGATTAACATGGGAAATCGGTTTTTATTTTTTTGCGCCTGTACGGTTGATTTGATTGAAAAACTTTTAAGAGTAAAGTTGTAGAGTTTATAGTCAGTTATCATCCTGTAATTTTTTCAATACCACAGTTTTGGCTATTTTTTGGAAAAACGCCTCGAAAAGTGCAAAAATTTGAATTTGGCGCGTCACCCCCACCATGCATGTGCAGTGTCACCAACATAACATAATAATTTCTTATGTCAGACTCGGAGCCGATTTTCCTTTCTTATTAATTTGGAGGGACTATCATGTAGTAATTAACGTGATTATGCAGAGAAAATTAACTGAAAACCTGACGATAATGTTCTTAAATTATAGGTAAGTAAAAGTTACGTTTATAATAATCATAATTAGTAAAAGGAAAATCATTCCAATTTGTGTATGGCTGGTTGTCTAATTCATTTTAGTTTAGCAATACGACAACCACGATGACATGACAATTTGTCTCTTGTCACCAATTAAGGGTGTTCGTTGTTGTTGTTGTTATTGAGGTGAATTCATCTATCTCCAAATGTTTTACTTCAAAAGTGTCTATTTTGCAGTGCTGTGTGACGCGAGGCCCCATCCTGCATGCAAAAAACCCTTGCTAAGTGCTGGACTCTTCTATGACAGACAAAATCTCATTGGAAAACCAAATACAGCGCGCCCCAAAAAGGCCAATCCACACATTGACAACTTCTCGACGTTGGTCTCGGTTGTCCTGCACTGTATGTGGATTTTAGAGAGTCCAAACTCATTCATTTTGTTGATTTGAGGGACCCATTAATCCAAATTAACAGTCATTGGTGGAACAAATGTTTATAGCAAATAAGCAAGACCAGTAAGCAGATAGCGATGGATGTTTGATCTGCTAAGACCAGTTTCTTTCATGTTTTATCTATGTATCTGGAGACTATAGTGCCTGTGAAAAAACTCTTTTCAGTGACAACAAATCTTGCCAAACTGGCCCCAAACAACTTGGAAAACTGTCCAAAAATTGGTTTTATTCCAATCGATTGCTGCTGAATGCAAGACACACAGGATGGTGTTTGCATTGAGGGAGATTGGAACCGTAAATGACCACGTATCC
>CATOSE010000324.1:0-17830 GCA_951812265.1 Taphrorychus bicolor | reverse complement strand
TGCGTCCGTCAGACCCTACTAACCTGGGTACAGAACAAGAAATTTGTACTCCGAGGAAAGGGCGACGCGGTTACGATCGCACGGGCGCACGCAGCTGTGCGCGAGGCGATCCCGACTTTACTGGCCAAGCACGATGCATTTGCTGCTGCCAGGATGAGGGCGAAGGATGCGAGAGGCAGAGTATGTGGTCTCTATGAGCTGAAGCTGGTGGCTCGCTCTCCAGAGGTAATGCAAATGGGGATGGCAAGGCTCGCTGGAGCGGGGTTCAGGCCGGTAGTCACGGAGGAGGAGTTTGGGGAGGACGAATGTTGCACAATCCTGGCTCCAAAGGAGGCGTGCATAGGCGAACTGATAGAAGACTTGGTCAACCTCGCAGGAGTGACTAAGCTGGCGTATACAGTGGGCGGCGGCTTGCCTGGTGCCGGCATGGACAAGGTAAGGGTCTGCGTCAACGGCAGCCCTGAAGAGCTGGTCAAGGCAGATCCGAAGCTGGCACGCATGGATGAAGGGGTGGTGACGGTGTATCCGCTTGCTAATGCTGCGGTTGCTGAATCGGCCGGGGGCTCGGGGCTGACGACGGCATCGAGGTACATGGTAGTACCGGGACGCGCAAGGACGAGAGGGGGCACCTTGAAGATTGGCGTTCTCGCCATTGGGGCGGAACGCGACGACAACAAAGAGGGCCGCCCGATGAGGCAATTTTTTGTTGAGGCATTTGCTGCTGCGGAGGATGATGTCAGGTTCTTTTCACTTCACGACAAGGGATTGGCGGATAGGGCCTACGAGATATCGGTCCCGGACACGCCGGAGAACAGGGAACAAAAGGCACTATTTGTCGCGATGTGCGCGGACGGGACGTGGACGCCGGAGGCTGGGGACGACTTCTTGTGTTATCACGACCCCTGCCCACCTGCCTTCCTGTTTGCTGTGGACCGGCTGAAGCTGCTGTCAGTGTGCCGTTCTTTTACACCGGAATATCTGGCGGAGAAGGAGCAGATTGGCGAAGCACACAGGCAGGCCATTGAGAGTTTGGTGGCGCAAGTCGGCATGGTGGCGGAAAACGCGGCAGCCGATCGCTCGGCGTTAGCGGCGGGGCAAGCACTACTCAGAGACGAGCTGTCGGCACAGGCAAAGGCACAGACAGACGCGATGGCCGCTCAAACTAAAGCGTGCGAGCGGCACAGCAAGGAGACGGCCGAAACTATGTCGGCGCTTCAAGCTCAGACGGAGGAGATACAGACGGCAATTGAGCTGCAACGTGACATGGTGGCCTCCGCGCATGCAAGGGCCGATGACGGCCGACGGGCGGCGGATTCGATAGCTGAGACCCTGGCGAACCTAATGCTACAGAATAATTGCTTGATGCAACGCATTGCAGGTCCGGAGACAGCGCGGTCGCGCCGTACGCTTGCTTTCGAAGCGGTGGAGGACGAGGCAGGGTCGGAGATTGACGAAGCTTTGACGGCTGACTCACCATCTCTCACTCAACCAGAAACGACAGGAGCTGCTGAAGGGGATGTGGTGGTGGAGGAGCGGAGTGGGAATTCACAGGTGGGACTGGACGCAGAGGGGGAGGTGTCAGCTGCGGAGGAGTCGCTCGAGCCGACGGTGAGGAGCCTGCAGGAGGGTAGGGGTGACTGCGCGGCGAGGTCGGCGGCCCCGACGGCAGGTACACAAATGGGGGTGGACGAGGAGACGGAGGAAATGGATACGAATACATCGGAGGCGACACTGAGGAGGCTGAGGGGAGCACTGTCGAGGGCCAAGGTGGTGCAAGGTGCCAGGGCTCACGCGGCAGGCACTACCACACCTCCGCTGTCCACAAGGGTGGGCTCGAGACGTGCGCGCAATCCGCAGGAGGTCCCGACGACAGAGGCCGGCATGAGACCGGCAGCGAAGCGGTCAACCTCGACGGTCGACGGTGATCCCAGGTGTGCATTGCCAAGGGGGGGTGGCGTCGGGCGATCCTCGACTTGGGCGGGCTTGCGAGCCTGGAGACACATGTGCATGTTGATACTGGTATTTGCGTTCAGATCTCTGGCTTCTGGAGTTCTGGAGCTCAGGAGCGGAGAGGACAGCGGAGGACATGCCACGGCATATGAACCGATGATGCTGCAGGTCGACAGGTGGCGAGGGGCGCATGGGTTTACAGGATTGGGGCGCGCGTTCGCGGGGGGGCTGAATCTGAGAAGGAAAAAAATGATTGAGTTGCGGATTGCAACATGCTCGCAGTGACTGAGCGGCGAGGGAAAGATGCGGGCCCCGGGCAGGCGCGGGCTGAAGCTCAGGAACCCTCGTAGGGAGTGGTTGGAGCAGGGATACACATCGGGAAGGAGATGCTCATCCCCCATGTGCATCACCCTTTTACGAGAGTGGCGTTGTGACCAATTGAACCCAACAGGCGTTACCGACCTGGGGCTATGGAGTGCGAATATGTTCCAGGGCGCGAAAGCTGTTACGACTCTGCATCCTCCTGAGCATCTCTCGCCACCACGCCTGTCTCACCCGACTACGAGGACTCTCCTGCGAACTCCCCCCACGAGGGGCTCTTCGGCATTATGCACACGCTTACCCCTCACTCCATATTACAGCCTAGGCGCCCAGAGGCTGAAAGAGGAGGTGACGTGGACAGAGGGGGGCTGGAGACAGAAAGGTTGGAAGTGCTGGAATATTCACAGGAGGGGTCACGTGCCTGCATGGCTGGGTGCGAAAGGGCGCCGCACACCTCCCAGTGCTCACCTATTTAGCGTGCAGTTTCCCTGCGTACCGAAAGAGTATGTTCAAGCCACTGCCCCTTTTTGTGCCTTGATGGACTCGGCGTTGACTTTATCTCTGGGGACTTATATGCGTGGCATGAGGATATGCCCTTCTTCGAGCCGCCAATTCGAACGTTCTTTTTTATTAATACTCGGCTATGCGCTGGGAACTTGATGGGAGATATTCAGGGGTCTTCATCTTGCATTAAGGGGAGCCGCTCATTTTTTGCATCTACGAACATCTTCTTACATCTCGGGACCTACAGATTGGGCCAAGAAGGTCACCGAGACTGGGATACATCGGTTATGTATTTGTTCGACTTGAGACGATTTATGTTTACACGAGGGCGTTTTCATTGATTCGGGATCGAGTTCACCGGCAATTTATTTTTCACAAGATTCCGGTTGGAGATAAGACGAGAATTTACATTTCCGTCCGATTTCTGTGGCGGCGCCGACTTTGGAAGGATGCGGGCGAGCCGGGAATCGACAGGACGGAGCTCGGTGCAGCTCCCGCAGTGGGGGGACGCCGAGCTGTCGGACCTGTGCGCTGCGATCGATTGTTGTCGTGCGCGTATTCCTGGAGCGGAACACATGGTGGTAACGGTCGATGGACGCTCCTTCACTCCAGATGCGCAGGCGGGAGCCAAGCCGGGTTGTGTCAGGGTGGCTTCCGCCCAGGCAATGGTGGCGCTCATGCAGGAGTGCGTAACAGTGGAAAGACCGCACGACGGCACTGTGGGCATGCTGCTGCTTCTCAGATACGCTCGAAGGAGTCCTGCGCAACCTGAAATACTTCTGCCCTTCGCCTCTCGACTGGTGCACCGCCTGCCAGGAGTGGGTAGATGCACTGGCGGCCACCAAGGACCGGTGGTCCGAAGGCAGTTTAGATCTCGAATGCAAGGATCGAGCGCATGCTGTCAACGCACTCTGGCGCATGGCGCAGAACAATGCAGCAGGCGCGTGGCTACACCAGGCCTGGTCGGGATGCGCAGCAGGCGGAAAGAGACAGGCACCTCCTGAAGGTGGGGAAGGTCCCGCTGACTCGCAGCTTGAACCCAACGATGAGCACACGGTGGCTGACACCTCTCTCGCGCGCGCATCTGCGCAAGCACGCCGCGGAGCAGTTGGTGCTTCAGCGCGTGGTACATCGGTGGCTCCAGAACTGGAAGGCACGGCTTGTCAAACAGATTGGCCTGGTGAATGCAGGAGGCGGAAAGCGGCTGCAGGCCAGCGCCAACCACTTTGCGGTGGAGCTACTACGAGCTCTGAGCGTATGGGGGCATGCAAACCGCTCGTGGTACGACTGGATTGTGTCGCGACTCGACGCTCGCATTGCGCGCATCCTGGAGGACGAGAACGACTTCCGCAGGGTGGCAAGGTTGACCAACGTTTGGGTCCGCCGCCTGCACTTCTATCCAGACCGTGTGGAGGGCGCGGGCTACATGGGACATCTGGGCTTGAGGGCTGACGTTGGAGCAGCAGAGTCGTGGTTGACATCGATGCTACCGCTGGATCAGGGGCGGCGCCACCCACTACGAAACAGAAGGGTCGACATTCGGCGCATGCGCGCGCTGAAGGTGCACAGATACCAGGGGGAAGCACTGGTGAGTGCTCGCCAGCTGATCGCCGCGGTTGCACGTCGTGGACTTCCGGTGGGCGCGCTGCGCTGGGGCATTCGGGCGAGGAGGATGCTTCGAGGCGCCTTGTGCCGGGTGATCCCGGTGGAGCAACCAGTCCCGACTCTGGTGGCGTCGCCATCACAACTACTGTACAGGGTCAGTGGAGGACGGTTGGCAGTCATGGCGGTGGAAGAAGAGGCCAAGTTGATGGGATTCGAGCTGGAAAACGATGGGACGACGTCGATGTTGGGACGCATCTTGCTAGGGCATACACCCATCGTGGGCTCGGTGCGGACGGCTACGGTGGAGGGCCACGCGTTTCAGGCACAGCGGCAGCACGCGCCACTCACAGCTCTGCAGGCACATGCTGCGCTGGCGGACTCAATGCACGTGGATGCAGCGGCAGCCATCATTCGGTGGGCTTGGCTGAAGATAATCGAGGTTCACGAGGTGCACGCGGTGGACCATCATATTGGTGCACTCCGCCTGTGCAGGACTGGCCAATGCCGGCTACTTGGCAACGGAACGTGCACTCCTGGCGTTGCGCCTGAAGACCGAGCTGGCAGTAGCCACAGAGCTGTGCCCGGTGAGGCGGGATGCGCTCGAGATGCAGTACCCGGACGCGCTCGTGGCATCCGATGCCGCGCTCGACGCCGCCTATATGCGTCATTTGCACATACTTGTGGCCTCGTGGCCCTGCAAACCGTATTCGGCCGCGCACATCGACGCGGCGGTGCCAGAGATGGTGTGGCAGCAGCGTGCCTGGTACAACACGCGACTGATATGCTACATCGTGCAGCAGGCCTGTCTGCAGCCGTCTGGCCCGCGGTGTGTGATGGTGCTCGAGAACGTGAAGGGGCTACTCGTACGCAAGCGTTGCCGCCCATAGCTGCTATCCCTCCTCAGATTCCTAGCCATTTTTTTTTTCGCCTTGGTGTCAAGATTATATATACATACAACCTGCACACCGTGACATGCGACCAGACCCACAAGAGTCCGTACACCCACCGGCGCGCATGCCACCACCATCCTTCAGATGGCATCCTCCGTGAACAGTACCGCAGACATAGCTTCTGTACGAAGTGTACAGCCATGGCCCACAGGCTATCCTCCGATGGCCGGGGGGGCATGTCCTCAGCCGTCCCCCTGCCCTCCCCACCCTCCCCTCTCCGTCGGTGGAATCCACCTAGGTTCTCCTCCCGCCTCCAGCGGTAACCCCAGCCCCGCCCCCTCCATCACCCGGCGCAGATGCGCCCCTCTCGCCCTCGTTCTCTCACGTGCCGGCCGCCCCTCCCACTCAGCCTCCCCCACCGTTTCCAGCCCGGCCCCCTCCCTCACCCGCCGCAGGTACGCCCCTCTGGTAGAGTCCGGAGTCCTCACCCGCCTCCTCTCCCTAACCGGTGGTCTCTCCTCCCACTCTGCCTCACCCACCGTTGGGTCCCAGCCTTCAATCTCCATCATCTCCGCCACCTCCTCCCTCGCCTCCCTATCCTCTCTCCCTCTCTTCCCCCTCGCTCTCACTGCCGCCCTCCCCCTTTCTCTTACCCATGCTTCCCTCTCCACCCGCGGCCTCTTGGCCAGAGCCTCCGCCCCGCCCTCCGGTGGCGGTGCTTTGCGCTTTCCCCTCCGCCGCCGGCCAGCTCGCCAAGCCTTGGTGGCCGCGCCCAGCCCCGCCGCCGCCATTCTCGCGGCCAAATGTCGCCGTGCCTCCTGTAACCTGAGTCGAGCCCGCTCCTCCTCCTGTAGGTCTAACTGCGCCTGTGGGGGCAGTTCCGACATATGAAGTCCCGCCACCTCTACCAACACTCTCGACGCCTCCGTCCTCCGCCTGAGTGCTCGAAGTCTCCACCTGCGTAGCTGGAACGCCCATCTCCAGGGGAGAGTGAGGCTCCTCCTCTGCCACCCCGTTGGCGTGGTCAGCATCGGGCCTATCTCCACTGGGACCTGGTGGTCCTGCCACCTAGTCTCCTCCCCTGCCACCCCTGAGTCCCCCTCCTCCTCCTTCCGCCACCTCGTCCACAGCGCTGCCCCCCTGGTTCGTGCTTCTGTCCGCGTGCGTCCCTTCGTGAGTAATTGAGTGTACAGGTTAGCCTGTCGTACCCTGGCCTCCCTTCGTGCTCCCGCCTGTCCCGGTGTGCAGTGGAGTGCTTCTACCCTTATCCTCACCAAGGCCTGTGCGGTCTCGCGCTTTGACGCCAGCGCCCGAGCGAGGTTCCTGCGCTGCGTGAGGCAAGCAAGCTCCGCCGCACGCAGCAAGTGAGCCATCGCTCGCAAGGCCGCCTGTGCTCCCTTATTGCATGCAACACGCGAGGCGAAAGCATTGCCATGGGCTACCATGCCTAGCGCGCACGCCATCACCTCCGCTTGCAGCAGCTCCCCTCCCGGTTGTTCCCACTGGTCCCTCCCCCCCTTCCGCAGGGCCACTAAGGTGTCGCACCATTGCTGATGCGCCGGTGGATCTCTCCACCCCTTAGTTCCCTCCATCGCTGCCACTACCTCCCGTCTTCGTCTGGCAACCTCCGGTAGCTGGCACCGGAACACCACATCCACCAGCGTTCCCCTGCACCGCACTCACACCCTGCTGTTCTGTATGTCGTGGTCCTGCTATAGCTCCCTTCTGGCTCCCTGTCCGATGTGCAGTGTAGAAGTCGTAGGCGTCCGGTGCGCGCATCCACCATCGCCTGTGTGGTGTGTGGGTCTGCCAGGGGGGAGCATATCATATCTACATACTCTCCGTCCGGTCGTAGCGAGTGCACACTGGTACGTCTGAACTCCGCCAGCGCTCGCTGCTGCCAGTGATATCTCGCCCACCTGAGATCTGAGCCCCTGGCATGGAAGCTTATCACTCTATGACGTACCGCCCGCTCTGGCACTGCCGCGCCCATCTGCACACCCTGGGGGGTCGACACCTTCTCTCCTGCTGCCGCCGCCTCACCCAGCGAGCAGAGCATGTCCGCCGCCACGTTGGGTAGGTATGAGCCCACCGCGCCCTCTGACTTTTGCTCGCAGTGGCTTTGTACCCACAGGTACGTCACGGTCGCATGCTCGTCCTCTAGGGTGAGGGTGCGTGCTAACCACTCGTCCGCCGTGTTCCGCATCCTATCCCGTACCGTCCTGGTCCGGAATCTGCGTGTGGCGGCTACCGGGGAAGTGGCGTCCACTAGCACTAGGACCCTGCGCATCCCCTTCGCGCTAGTCCTGTCCAGCCCTAGCATCCTTCCCGCCAGTTCGCCGTCGTAATTGCTGCGCGTGACTCCGTCGTAGGGTATGGTAGTGGTCAGGGCTTCCGTTCTCCCGTCCGCGTACCCTATCACCGCCCCGGCGGTGACCACGTCCCGTGTAGGGTCGTGAGGCGTGCTCCTGTCCTTCACCCATCCTCCGTCCGTGGCCATGATGGCATCGAACCCTCCCCCCTGATCCCCTTCCCGCTGACTGATGGTGTCCCATAGCTCATCCGTGAGACGGCTGTCCACCGGCCCTCCTCCCTTCCCCTCTCTGTGTAGCTCCCTGGACACCTCCCACAGTGCCGCTGCTGCCTCCCCCTTCTTCGCCCAACGTAACTCCGCCCGCTCCCTCGCCCTGCCCTCCCCTCCCTCCACCTCCGTCTTGGTCCAGCAGCCTCGAGTGGCGCGCTTGCCCTTGCCTACCAGGGCATAACTTACCTGTGCGCCGCCGTGGAGCTCGGGCTGCGTGGCCGTGTACTGTCCCTGCGAGAGGGGTGGCCTGGGAGACGCCGCCTGTTCCGTCCACTCGTGGCGGAAAATCTGCGTCCACTGTTCGACCGTGCGGGCCGAGCGGCCCTCCCTTACCTCCCTCAACCCGTCCTGTAGCTCCGGGCTGCGGGCCAATGGGGATCCACCTCCCCGCCCTTCCGTCCCTTCTCTTTCCCATCCCTTTGTGGCCTCCTGCCACTTGTCCCTCGCTGACCCCCCATACCGATGGCCCACTACTGGTGCTACGCGCATGAGCCCTAGCTCCGCCATCAGCTCCCGCCAGTCTCCCCTCCATGCACTGTCGCCCGACCTATGCAGATCTGGCCATGCCTCTCCCGCCTCTCGTTCCGTCATGAATGCCCCCTCCCTGGTGCATACGTGGGGCAGCACCTTGATTCCCGCTGCCAGCAAATGCCAGCGCGGTTTGCGCCTGCGTCCAAGGAAGTCCTGCACCCCCTCGTCCATGAGTTCCCCCTCGAACAGGGGTGCGCCCTCCACCCCTTCCCACATCTCATGTCCCCCATCTAGGATATGCCCCTCCCTGTCCTCCTCCCTGCCTACCCATTCCCCTACGCAGACCCGCTTCCCCTCCGCCTTAAGGCCCTCCCCCCTGATGCGGAGCCACGTCTCCATATAGCACACGTACCCCTCCCGTTTCTCCCCCAGCTGAGGCAGGATGTGTGCGTAATCCCACGATAGTGGGGGCCCCATGCAACCCCACATGTACAGGGTGAGGGCTAGGCCCGACTGGGCTGCCGCGGACGCTGGGTTGGGGACCGGGGATGCCAGCAGCGCGCACACCGTGGCGTACAGTGCACCTGCAGCCTCGGCTGATGAGTGTACCCACCCCTGGTACGCGTATAGGTCGTAGTTGGGTGCGTCCATGGCTACCCTCCCTTGGCGTCTGAATGCCCCTCGCGCCAGCCTGTCAAACTGCTCGGCTACCGTGAAGTTGGTAAGAGCTGGGCACATGGCGCCATGGTGTGCCATGATACCTCCCACCCTTTCCCTAACCGCCCGAGCCCATTCCCCCCTCCCCAACCCTGCCTTGCACACCTTGGCTAGTACCGCCTGCACACATCCTCGGACGTGTTTGATCTCGTCGTCGTCCCTGAGGTCGGAGCGCCGCCTGCAGCCGATGTATGCGTATGCCTGGCCGGGTTTCAGTTCCGGTAGGGTGGCCTTGCTCCCGAGCTCCAGACGAACAGGCTGGTCCGCCGGCATCTGTCGCCTGCCGCCTGTGAATGTGCGCATGGTGGCCGCCGCCGCGGTCTTGGTCAGCTCCTGTACACCGAGTGAGCAGCCGTGCAGCTCACACCAGGTGGAGACCATCGCCACATAGCGCCTGGCGGTGGTCCAGGTCCTGAAGTGCCCGCACATGTCGTCGCAGTAGATTAGCTGCTGCAGCCTCCGCCAGCTGCCCCACAGGGTGATCCCGCCTCCTACCACCTCCACAGCCTCGGCGAGCGTGTTGAGGAATAACCTGCATCGGGGGGGGGCTAAGGCGGGAGCCCTGGTTCGTAGTATCCCAGGGCTTGAGGGGCGTCAGCCCGTGTCTGGTCTCGTAGGCCGCAACGGCCCCTGTATACAGGGCGTCCGTGACCTTCCTCACGTCCTCCGGTAGTCCCGCGTACATGCATGCCACATCTATCGGCTCCATCTGGCAGCTAGGGAAAAATGTCTTCAGGTCAATGAAGACAAGTACCACCATCGCGCGCAGCAAGTGTACCTGGTCTGCTATCATGCAGGCAGCCGCCCCCACATCCTTCCCTCCCACCCCTCTGCCAAAGCCAAACTGGGCGGTGTGGGCGTTCGCCTCCACCGCCTCGAAGGCGGGCTGTACGGCCGCTCCCTCGAACGCCTTCAGGTTTTGGGATGCTATGGCTACCTCCCGCTTCTTACTAACCAGTTCCGAGATGGTCTTCTTATCTAAGAGAATGAAGACCAGTCGGAGCCAGGCGGGCGGCACTACCTTCTTCTGAGCTATCTCGCGCATGGCTGTCACCAGCAGTTCCCTTACCCACCCGGGCGCCTCCTCCCATAGCTCGGCCTGAGCCTGGTCGAGCCCAATGGCCTTCCTCCGTGAGCGCCGCCAACACCGTTGGAGTCGCCACACCGAAAATTGCTCATGGGCTAGCCATATCCCGCCATCTGGCGACCGGGCTGGGGCGAAGCGGGGCACGAACACCTCGGCCCATGCCTTGACCGCGTTAAGCGAGATGGGGCGCTTCATGGACCTGGCTACTTGGTCCATAATGCGCCCTCCCTCCTCAAGCACCGCCGAGGGTGGGTGTGAAATGATCTCCCCGTCCGGGGCATCCCCTCTCCTGAAGCTAGTGGTGCATGGTCTACCCCCCCCTCTCTTCATCAGTCTGCATACCTCGCGGTACCTTTTGTCAATGTCGTCCGGGTCCACCTCCGTCAGTAGCCCGTCGCGTACCTGTGCGGCCTGTTCCTTGCGCCACTCCCTGAGCCTGGCCTTGGCAGTGGCGTACTGTTGGGTCATCCTGGCTGCCGCCTCCTGCTCCGCCCTGCGAATCCCTCTCACCTTTGCCCTGCGGGTCTTCCTCACCCTTTCCTCCTCCCCCACCCAGATCTCCTGGGGCCCGTGTGGGAGGAACTCCGGCCGCCAGCCTCCCTGGGCCGGGGGTGACCTGCTCAGGGCTCTCGCCGCCGCCCGGGCCCTTCCCCTAAGCCTCGCCGCCCTCTCCTCCCTGGTCTCCACCTCTGCCTCACACCTCCACCTGGTTGAGGCCTGCGTTTCCTCTGCCGCCACCTTCCCCTGGATCATCACCTCCATCAGGGCCTCCTCCATCACCCCCCCCCCTCCGCCCTGTGTCCGTCCCATCCCTTCCAGGCGCACCCTCTGGGATTCCCATGTCTCTTTGTACCTGCCCCACGCTCGCTGCCCCCATTCCCCTGCCCTGGCCCCTCTCCGACTCACCCTGTCCTCATCGGCCTCGTCCTGTACCGCCGAGGCTAGTAGTATCCGGTGGTCGCTGAGCAGTCTTCCCTGATCCCCCATCGCCTGCATCGCGGTGCCCGCTCCCCACCTGCCCGGGCCCTGGCCCATATCCAGTAGCCAGTCCAGGTCTGCCGTGGGAGCGTACGGGTAGGTGTAGCTATGTCTGGTCGCCTCTCCCGCCCCCATGTGTAGCGGGACCGCCCTGGCGGCTGCTCCTTGCCCCCCTGCCCTCCCGAGCAGGGCCGCGAAAGATCTGTCACCTGGCCCCATCTCTGGGTCGGGTCCGAATCTGTGGGATATGTGCGGGATCATGTTGAAGTCCCCCGCACACATCCACTCCCCCGGTCCCACGTCGCGCAGGGTTCGAATCATACTCTGGGCAGCCCTCGGGCTCGGGGACGCGTAACATGCCGCGACCCCTTGTGTGCGCCCGTCCCCCATCACAAATCTCCCCCCTAAGCACACCGCTCCCTGTCCCCCGCCCATAATCCTCGGTTGCTCTCCCCGGTAAAGTCTGACCTCGTCTCTCCGCCACGCCAGTACCACCCCCCCCGTGGGCTCGACCCATCCGACCTCCGCTGCATACCCCCTACCGCCCCTGCCCCTGCTCCCTCTCCGTCCGCCCGTGCCTCTCCCCTCCGGTCTGCTCCTGCCCGTCGTCGATCCCCCTCTGGCTCCCCGCCCTCCGTCCTTGCCTGATCCTGGCGCCGCCTGTGACTCGTACCCCAAGGTGTCCAACCATTCCCTGACCCTTCCCATCCTGCCCACCGTCCCCTGGATCTCGCTCAGTGTGATCCACGTCGGCCTCTCCGCCGCTATCACCCCCTCTAGGTACCCCATGGCTCTGACCGCCTCTGGCGACCACCCCAGGCGTCGGTGGAGTAGTCCCGTCGCCCCTACGTTCCATGCCAGAATCCTGTTGACCCTCCCCATGGCTATGGCTGCCGTGGATGCTGCCCACAGCCCTCCTGCGCTGCCCTGTACTCTGTCCCCGCGCTGTGCGCCCGCCGCCCCCTCCTCCATTCCGTCGCCGGCTGGCTGTGCTTCCCCCTCCGAGTCGGTGTCCGCCCAGTCTATCATGTGTCTGTCCGTGTCCCCTCCCGAACTCTCGCCCTCCTGTCCCCGGTCCGGTGACGAGCCGCCTCCCTGTGTCGTCGTCGACCCTGAGTCGAGTTCCTCCCCCTCCGTCTCCTCCTCTCCCTCCCTATTCCTCCCCGGGCTGCCCGTGTCCATCGATGCCATGCCGTTCCCGTGCATGGCCCTGTGCTCCCTGTGCTTTTCCACCCTCGGCCTCGTCCATGCGTTCCTGACCCCTTGTCCTCCTGGGGAGGGCGGCCCGAGGTCTGCGGTCACCCACTTCCCCGGTCTCGTTCCTGCGCACCCATGCCCTGGTGCCCCCTGGAGTGGCGGTGTCGGCGTAGTGTGTAGTGGCCTGAGTGCCCCAAGCTCCCACCCTGCGGGTGATGTGTCCCGTGCCAGCGTGTGGGTTGGGCTGGGGGTGGGAGCGTATCCACCTGCCGTTCCTGCCGGCTGCGTTAGCGCACCATCGCATGCCTGATCGAGCGCGCGATGCGCCGTTTCCGACGCCGCAGCCGCCGTGCGAGTGAGCCGTTCGGCCGCCAGCTGACGAGGCGCCGCAGGCGCCGCAGCAGCCTCCATGATGTGCGCTGTCGCCGGCGCACCAGTCGTCGCCATAGGACTCGTCGCCGGTGCGCCGTGAGGCATCCTCCCGGGTCCTGCCTGCAGCTGTCGCACGGGCATTCGCAGGGTATCGTGCCCGTGCTGCAGGCGTCGCACATGAGCGACGTGGCAGGCGACTCGACGACATTCTGGCAGTAGCGGGGCGCGCTTCCGTCCTGTCCCCATCCTACGCACGCGCACCCCCCGGGGACCATGCGGGGGGGTGTATCGGTCGGGCCATCGCCGTCCGTCGAGCAGCTGTACTCCTTGCCTATCATGGCCGAGCGGCTCTGGCTCCTCGTCACCCTGTGGGTGGCGGGCGGGCGAGTGACGGCTGGTCCTGCGTCGTTCTCGGAAGTCTCCGCCGGGTCCCCTCTGAGGTAGGACGCACAGAACGCCGCCAGCCGATGTAGTGCGACTTCCTGGCTCTCGCACCTGCGGTGTGTGGTATCCCTCCCCCCCCCCCCCTGTCCCATCCCCCCTCCCCCTCTCCTCCGCATCCTCGCGCGCCCTGTCCCGTGCGATATCCGTGCGGACTCCAACCCACGCCATCCGGTCCCTCAGGGTCCCATCCCCCAAGTCCTTGGCCGGGCAGATGCGTCGTTCGTGCCACACGTAATTCATCATCCCCAGTCCCTCCCTCAGTTCCGCCGCTTCGTCTGCGTTGCAATCCAGGTCGACCAGCCCGGTCACCTGCTCGAGGACAATCATCCATGGTGAATCTCGGTGTGCATGCCCTACCAGATGCAGTGAGTCTAGCAGCAGCTGGGTATTCCTTACCCTGTCCAGTCCCCTCTGCGCTTGTGTGCGTGAGCCTGGGCCCGCCGTCCGCTGTGCGCGCGAGTATGGTGGGCAAGGCCACCCCCCCATGTACAGGTGGGCAAAGGGCGCCTGCTCGCATGCCCGCGCCTCCCTCGCATCCCTCTCCACCCGCTCGCATTCGGGATGCATACGCTGTATTGCCTCCCTGAGGGGGGGGGGTGCCTCCGTGGCGCAAACTAGGGTCGCGGTGGGGAATACCCTCTTGGCCGCAATCCATAGCCCGTTCACCAGGCCGGAGAAGCCGGAGATCACCCTTATCTGTTCGTCCCTTCTGCGGCAATTCTGTGGCATCCGTGAGTGCCATTGCTCCCCTATCAGAGCTGCGAATGCCCCAGGGTGAGCCATTCTCCCTATCTCTCCCCATGCCTGTTTTGCGCTCAGTCGCTCGAGCTCCTTGCTCAGTCCCGCCTCCTTGTATGGATCTATCCCCATGGTCCTCATCGCCTCCCCTATCGACCATGCTCTGACCCACTCCCCTGCCTCCTCCGTCCCCCCTGCCTCCTCGCTCGCGGGGCTCCCGCCGCTCCCTGTTTCCTCCAGTCCGGGAGCCACGAGCGCCAGCGACCCTCCCCGGGCCGGTGGGTTGATGGTGTAGATGTAGTTGGAGTGTGCCGCGAGCAGAGCTGGGCTGGGTGCGTGTGCCGGGTGGAGGGCATTCCTTTTGCCCACCCTCGCCGCCGCCACGCACTGCGTGCCCTGGACCCGATGGTACCCTGCTGCTCGCATCCGTCCCCTTAACGCGGTCGACACCTCCGGTCTGCGCTGGTCCGGTGCGTGCTCCCCCGGTCTCGTGCCCCAGTGGTGGCATGCTAGCCACCCCTCTCTCCCCTCCCTGCCCGACCACCAGTTGGCTGCCAGCGTCGCCTGCGGGAATGGGGAGGGGAGGGAACGGGCCCACACGGCCAGTTCCCGCTGCGAGCGGAATCCCTTGTCCCACCCTCTCCTTCCCCCCGGGGGTGGCGCACCATCGGTCTCGTAGAGCTTTCCCAGCTGTCGCAGTGCATCTGCGCTCATGCGACACTGAGCTGGCTGTGCCCCTGAATTTGTGGTCACCCAGCCCTCCTCCCCTGCTCCTCCCTCCGCAGTGCGCGAGCCTGCGTCCGCTGGCCGCCATCGCTTGCGACCCGCGGCAGTCGTTGCCCGGCACGCCTTGCTGACCTTCCCGGTCGAGTTTGCTTCCTCGACCCCCTCTCGCTCTGCCTTCCGTCTCCTGTGATTTGCCGCCGCCTCCGGCCCCAGAGGCGCTGTCTGGAGCACTGGCTTCCTGCCCACCGGAAGGGCGCCGCGTCGTAGGCGCTCCATCCTGTGCGCTGTCAGCTCCCTGTCCCTGCTGAATCGTTGTCTTCCCATCGCCGATGTCCGAATCCTCGCCCGCATCCATCTGCCCGCCCGTCTGGTGCCCACGGTCTGCTGCACTATCGCCGCCCTCCTGAGGAAGTCGAGGGCCCTGGTGACAGTCAGGCTCGCTTGCTCCTGCGTGTCGAAACCAGCTTCTCCCGCCTGCAGCTGCGTCTTCACTAGCTCCCTCGCTCGCGGCCAGCTTCGCGCGTCCGTGACTATCTGTCCCAGCGCTTTCGACCATCGAGCTCCTGCCTTCCAGCTGTCGCCTTCGACTGCTCTCAGTAGAAACTGTGCGGCGTCGCGGTGGCACATCCCTCCGTCGCCTTGCATGTGGAGGCTGAATTCGCCGAATCCGCCTGCCCATCCTAGCCGCAGCGTCGTCCGCCTCGGCCACCTGATCATCGGGTCGAGCTCCGCTTGGCGTGCCTCGAACGCTTCGACTTGAGCAATGGACACCATCTTTGCTTTTTTGATTAAATCCTTCGGATGCGAAACGGTCCGGGTATTGAACGCGGCCGAATTTCATGTTTGGGAGAATTTGAATCATGTCCGCCCCCGTAGTTTTTTCCCCCCTTCGATAACATTGTCCCACCTTCTTGGGCCTGCCGTTATTCGTAGCCTTATTAACCATATTTGAATTTGGTCCATTTAGATTCATTGCCTTACTGGGTATCTCCGAAACTCCCTGTAGCGACTCAGTATCTGTGGTACTTAGCGAAATAGACTCAGTATCGATGCCGCCGATCAGCCCGGTTGACCTAGGTGCCGCTGCCTCTGTGTGCCCCCCCTCCCCTCCCTCCCGAATGGTTCCGCTCGGTAAGGCCCCCTCGGCCTCAGCTGCCGCCGCCCTCTCCTGCCGGTAGTCGCCGTCCTCCCCGTCCTCCCTGGCTCCGCCTTCGGTGGAGCGTTGCTTGCTAGCGGCGTCACGGTGCGCTGTCTCCGCCGCGCGTCTCCCGAGTCGGGAGGGCGGCGATGTCGATTTCGGCTCGCACGTCGACCTCCTCTGCTGCGTTGTCTCCCCCTTCGCCGCCTGCATACATATCTGAGAGCCGTGAGTGTATGGGGCGGGGGGTGGTTCGGCCGTCGACCTGGAGCTCCATACCCACCCCACCCCGAACCCCGGCATGACCCTGTCGAGGGTCCTCCGGCTGGTACCTGCGGGGATGTCCTTGCGCTTCGACCCCTGCGTCGGTGCGACCTCTCGCCCCTGACCGGGGGAGGGGGGAGTCTCCGACTGGAGGGCGGCGGTTGCCTCCTTGGCCTTGTTCGCGAGGTTCGCGATCACCCCAATAGTGCGAGTGAGTCCTGCGTCCACCAGCCTGCCGGGGGTGAAGCAGAATGCTTCCAGCCACTTTTGTGCCGGTGTGCACTCGGCGAGCATGCCGCCCATGAGGTGCTGCAGAGAGCGCAGTTCCTGCTTGAGAGCGGTCGCGTGCTGGCGCTCCTCCTGGGCCTTTGCCTCCGCCGCCTCCAGGCGCCGCACCATGGCCTCTCGAATCTCCTCCAGATTCCACTCGCCCACGCAGTCCTGTCCCTGCACCAGCGTGGCCAGCTCGCACATGGTGCGGTTGTGCTCCACCTTTAGCGCGGTAAGCTGTTGCTTCGCGACCTTCGCGTTGGCCTCCCAATCATCATTGGTAGCACCTTGCGTTGCCTGCCTGTCCCACTCGTTGCGGGTGTTGCGGGCCTCGCGCAGCGCCTTGCCGGTGTTCCGCACCTCTCCGCGGCTGTCGAGCACACGCGTATTCAGGCTGTGGTACTCCAGTTTGGTTTTCATATCCTCCAAGGTCGCAGCCAAGATGATTCTCTCGCCAGGCAGTTGGACCCAGCCCTTTGTGGCGCCGGTATAGTCTGCCAGAGCCACTGCTCGTTCCGGAGTGTAGGCATAGCCCACCTTGGCCACCCCCACCGATTCTCCGATGCCCACGGCCACCGCGGCCTTGAAGCAAGGCTCGAACGTAATGCGGGTGTCTGAGTGAAACCGTGTCGCCCGTCCGGATGCAGTGCAGTCGGTTGACCGCAGAATATTATTGAGTGCAGTCGAGATGTGTTGTGCCCTCTTGCCCAGCCGGCCGTCCGATGTCTTCAACTTGTCCATCGGGTATATATAGAACGAGTGGTCCGCCTCCGGTGCGAGGGAGGTCTCCTGCGTGATGCGCTGCGGCTTCACCAGGTACTTCTCCTCGGGCGCGGAGCCGGTGGCCTTTTTTGTCACCACACTGAGTGGCTTAGGCGCAATACTGGCGCCGGCAGCCATAAGCAGCTTGCGCCGCATGCGATCTTGTGGCCCGCGGTATTCCACTACTGTCATTTGCGAGTCCGGTCTGCCGATCCACGAGGCGGGGTCCCTCTCCGCGCGCCCGATCGCGTTGGACAATACGGGAAACTCCATCGTGAGTAGTTCCGCTTCGTGGGTGTAGCAATCCAGTGGGAGAGAGGACCAGCAGGCGAAGCCGGCGGATGAGAAGAAATCCCGGCACGGCTCCTCCAAGCGGGCAGGTACCTCCACCTCGAAATACTCGCACGGCTCCTCCTCCCCTGCGGCCGTCCTGGCCATGCCCCGCCTTATCCAGTTGAATTTGCCATGTGGTGCGCAGTTGGCGTCCAGTGCCTCTGTCTCGAGGTCGCCTGCTTCCTTGGGATCTGGGGCTTTCAGGCTGTAGTCGGCAGCCATCCCCTGCGTATCGTGTACTGTAATTCTGAAAGTGAGTGTCTTGTCATCTGCGATCGAGGAGAACGCGTCGGCCAGTTGCGTGCCGGACTCCTCCCAGTGGATGAAGGGTGTGAGGGCGCCGGCGAACACTTTCTCTGGTGGGGTCGATTCGTCGCGTCGGGATGCCAAATTTGATTCTGCATAGTTAATCCGGGCGTCCTCGGAGTCCATTCCCTGCTGCTGGTAGTCAGCGGATGCCATCTGCTTGCTGTGACGTG
>CATOSE010000323.1:0-15639 GCA_951812265.1 Taphrorychus bicolor | reverse complement strand
CTAACCTGAACTAACCTGAACTAACCTGAACTAACCTGAACTAACCTGAACTAACCTGAACTAACCTGAACTAACCTGAACTAACCTGAACTAACCTGAACTAACCTGAACTAACCTGAACTAACCTGAACTAACCTGAACTAACCTGAACTAACCTGAACTAACCTGAACTAACCTGAACTAACCTGAACTAACCTGAACTAACCTGAACTAACCTGAACTAACCTGAACTAACCTGAACTAACCTGAACTAACCTGAACTAACCTGAACTAACCTGAACTAACCTGAACTAACCTGAACTAACCTGAACTAACCTGAACTAACCTGAACTAACCTGAACTAACCTGAACTAACCTGAACTAACCTGAACTAACCTGAACTAACCTGAACTAACCTGAACTAACCTGAACTAACCTGAACTAACCTGAACTAACCTGAACTAACCTGAACTAACCTGAACTAACCTGAACTAACCTGAACTAACCTGAACTAACCTGAACTAACCTGAACTAACCTGAACTAACCTGAACTAACCTGAACTAACCTGAACTAACCTGAACTAACCTGAACTAACCTGAACTAACCTGAACTAACCTGAACTAACCTGAACTAACCTGAACTAACCTGAACTAACCTGAACTAACCTGAACTAACCTGAACTAACCTGAACTAACCTGAACTAACCTGAACTAACCTGAACTAACCTGAACTAACCTGAACTAACCTGAACTAACCTGAACTAACCTGAACTAACCTGAACTAACCTGAACTAACCTGAACTAACCTGAACTAACCTGAACTAACCTGAACTAACCTGAACTAACCTGAACTAACCTGAACTAACCTGAACTAACCTGAACTAACCTGAACTAACCTGAACTAACCTGAACTAACCTGAACTAACCTGAACTAACCTGAACTAACCTGAACTAACCTGAACTAACCTGAACTAACCTGAACTAACCTGAACTAACCTGAACTAACCTGAACTAACCTGAACTAACCTGAACTAACCTGAACTAACCTGAACTAACCTGAACTAACCTGAACTAACCTGAACTAACCTGAACTAACCTGAACTAACCTGAACTAACCTGAACTAACCTGAACTAACCTGAACTAACCTGAACTAACCTGAACTAACCTGAACTAACCTGAACTAACCTGAACTAACCTGAACTAACCTGAACTAACCTGAACTAACCTGAACTAACCTGAACTAACCTGAACTAACCTGAACTAACCTGAACTAACCTGAACTAACCTGAACTAACCTGAACTAACCTGAACTAACCTGAACTAACCTGAACTAACCTGAACTAACCTGAACTAACCTGAACTAACCTGAACTAACCTGAACTAACCTGAACTAACCTGAACTAACCTGAACTAACCTGAACTAACCTGAACTAACCTGAACTAACCTGAACTAACCTGAACTAACCTGAACTAACCTGAACTAACCTGAACTAACCTGAACTAACCTGAACTAACCTGAACTAACCTGAACTAACCTGAACTAACCTGAACTAACCTGAACTAACCTGAACTAACCTGAACTAACCTGAACTAACCTGAACTAACCTGAACTAACCTGAACTAACCTGAACTAACCTGAACTAACCTGAACTAACCTGAACTAACCTGAACTAACCTGAACTAACCTGAACTAACCTGAACTAACCTGAACTAACCTGAACTAACCTGAACTAACCTGAACTAACCTGAACTAACCTGAACTAACCTGAACTAACCTGAACTAACCTGAACTAACCTGAACTAACCTGAACTAACCTGAACTAACCTGAACTAACCTGAACTAACCTGAACTAACCTGAACTAACCTGAACTAACCTGAACTAACCTGAACTAACCTGAACTAACCTGAACTAACCTGAACTAACCTGAACTAACCTGAACTAACCTGAACTAACCTGAACTAACCTGAACTAACCTGAACTAACCTGAACTAACCTGAACTAACCTGAACTAACCTGAACTAACCTGAACTAACCTGAACTAACCTGAACTAACCTGAACTAACCTGAACTAACCTGAACTAACCTGAACTAACCTGAACTAACCTGAACTAACCTGAACTAACCTGAACTAACCTGAACTAACCTGAACTAACCTGAACTAACCTGAACTAACCTTTTTTTTTTTTTTTTTTTTTTTTTTTTCAGAGGGTTGGGAAATGCGTTTACGCACCCCAGGCCGTTGTTGTTAAGATGTTAGTCGGCTTGGGAGTGTGGGACTCGGCGGCGGCTTGCGCAATACCCACTAAAACCCCTTCCCTCTCTTCCCCGGTACCGCCCAGTGGGCATATCGTCAGGGGGATTTTTTTTCCGGAGGCCTTTAAGGCTAATGCAAGTGTCTCTCTTCCTGTTCCTTGATCCTTATTATTCCTGTGATAAAGCTTTCAATTACTGTCCAATTCTGTTTGCTTTCCGTCATACGGTCTACGATATTACTGCTACTGCACACTTTTCCCAGTTGCTGATGCACATCTCTTCTGGTTTCCTCCCAACGTGGGCAGTAAAAGATCACATGTTCGGCTGTCTCTGGCACCTGGCAAGTAGGGCATTCCGCCTCAGTTTTCCTAATGCGGTGTGTGTAGTACCGGAAGGTCCCATGTCCCGTCAGGAACTGAGTTAGTTGGTAGCTCAGCTTCCTATGTCCACAATTTATCCAGGTATCAATATTTGGGATTAATTGTTTGGTCCATTGTCCTTTGATTGTGTTGCTGGTCCACCTATTTTGCCATTCGCGAACGGTCCTTTCCCTTGCCTCCCTTCTTGCCGCAACGCTGTATCCGTTTCCATTTCTACATATACATGCTCTTTCCCTAATCAGCAAATCAATTGGCGGGATGCCTGTCAGCACCTGCAGCGCCTCAGTTGAGACGGTCCGATAAGCCGTAGCTATCCTAATTAAGGATTTTCTTTGTAATGATATCAGCATATTGTTGTACTTCTTTACCTCGATGATGGGTTCCCACGCCGGTGCCGCGTACAGAAGTATAGACTGGGCGACGTTGTTTAGTAGCTGTCGCTTGGCGCTAGATGGTCCGCCTATATTTGGCATAATCCGAGATAACGTTGCAATTCTGTCACCAGCCTTTTTAACAATATACTCGACATGCGGACCCAGCTTCATATTTTCAGCAATTACAAACCCCAGGTACTTGGTCTGTTTAACTGGTTGTATGGGCGTGTTGTTCAGTTGAATATATATATTGGCTCTGTTTCTTTTGCCATTCAATATCACCATTTCTGTTTTTTCAGGTGCCAGCTCGAGTCCATGTTCCACTGTCCAGTCATTGATCAATTCCAACGATTCGTTTGTAATTTCCTCCAACATGTACCGATTTCTCGCCGTTACCACAAGAGCTAGATCATCCGCAAATCCCACTGTCTCCGCTCCGTCAGGAAGGTTCAAGGTAAGTACAGAATCGTAAAACACATTCCACAACGTCGGGCCCAGCACCGATCCTTGTGGTATTCCCGTGTTTATGTGTTTACTCTTCTCGCCGTATGTTATTGCCCGGTTTTCCAAATAGCTACTGATTACATTAACAAGATAATCGCTGATGTTCCTTCTTTCTAATTCATCTATTATGAGTTGCCATGAAGCAGCGTTAAACGCGTTTCTAACGTCCAACGCCACCATCACGCACCACTTTTCGCCAGCACCATGAAGTCTGCATTCGCTTCTAATCATCCTGATTTTTTCTATTGCCTGGATAGTTGACCTTCCCCTTCGAAATCCATGCTGATTATCAGACAGACCTCCCTTTTCCTCAATTTCGGCTTCTAGTCTGCTCTTTATCAGATGCTCATACACCTTCGCGATAATGTTTTCCAGACACAGCGGTCTGTACGAGCTAGGAGAATCCAATGGTTTCCCTGGCTTGTTAATGAGGACTAGTGTGGCTATTTTCCATTCATCCGGAAAAACCTCTTTGCGGAGAAGTTCATTTATAAGGCTTCTTATGTAGTCAGGTGCAATGTTATAAAATTCTCGCACGGCTTCCGGGGGGATGCCATCCGGTCCCGCTGCAGTGCCTCTTTTTATCCTGCTAATACACTGATCGAACTCTGCATCAGTGAATCGTTGTGCATCTCCGCAATATTTACGATCTTGCCTCCGCGGTTGTCCTACAGGAAACAGCGTGTTTATAATTTCTTCACGTTTGCAATCAGTCAGTTGGTAAGGTGCATTTGCAAATTTTAACCTTTTCATGACGATCTTGTACCCTGTTCCCCATATGTTTGCATCCAGTTCGTCACATAATTTTTTCCAAGCATTTTGTTTTTCCCTCTTGATATGGTTACACAGTTCTTTTTTCTTGGCTTTGTATATTTCCCATTTCCTAGTTGTCTCCACCTGCTCTCCAGTTTTTCCTAGAGTTCTCTTATGGTCCCTTCTTGCCATCAAGCACTCCCTTCTCAGGTTCTCGATCTCCTCGGTCCACCAGTAGGGTTGCGTATTTGTTTGTCCTACTCTGCCCCTTGCCTTTGCTGCTTTGTAGGCTTTTTGGGTTATTCTGTTGAATTCCGTAACTGTTGGTCGCTCATTATCTGTTATGTCCATTTCAGCGTTGATGTGTCGTTTGAATTTGTTGTAGTTGATGAAGGGCTTGCCCTTAAAACCAACTTTTTTTGTATGTAGAGTATTTATTTCTATCAAAATATGTTTGTGTGGTGACAGTGATTCGTTTTCCAGGACTTTGCACCTTGTCACGTACCTAGCCAGCGACTGACTTGTGAATGTAATGTCAATAAAGGACTGGGACGCTCCCCTTACAAAAGTTGGTGATTTCAAATCATTATGGGCAATCCATCCCGCTGCCGCTGCAGCTTCTGATAGAATTTGGCCTCTCTGGTCTTTTGTTGGAGAACCCCATTCCTCAGATTTTGAATTGAAATCCCCGGCAACTAACACATCTGTTTGGCCTTTTGTTATTGCCATAAGTTGTTCTACATAGGCTTCGAATATTTGGATTCCTATGTTAGGAGAGACGTAGCATCCAAATATAGTTACTTTGTCTAATTGGACTTCAATGACCCCTTCATGGCGTTGGACTTGTTTGACCTGTATATTGTTGTTAGCAAAATAGATTCCTACATCCACCCTCTTGTCATGAACCCATCCTGCTGCACTAGTCACTTTTTTCTTGTTGGGTTCACTTGCAATGATGATATCAACTCCATTTTCTCTAGCCGTCAATTCCGAAATATCGTGCGATCTGACCGATCTATTTGCATTAATCTGCAATATCTTCATTGTTTGTGTGTTTTTCTTTTTCTGAACTTATCCGTTGCAATCCCCTCTGCGATTCTTGCCTATCTATTTTTCTTGCATGTGAAAGCGCTCTTCTGAATACTACACACTGCGACGTTCCTGCGCTATGTCCGTCCTCGGTACAAATCGGACAATATTGGTTATTCGGGCAAGATTTTGCGTCATGCCCCTCTTTGCTACATTTGTAGCACTTGTGCCTCAGATCTGGACCTTTACAGTCACTTGTCTGATGGTCATATTTCCAACATCGTAAGCATTTGCTCAGATCGATACGCCGTTCAACTGTACAGATAGCCAATCCTATTCTGAGTTTATTTGTCTTCGTTAATTCCATTGCCTTGTTAGTTTCTAATACTACTGTGGCTGCTAGAGTATTTCGCGCGTTAGGTCTTAACGCGCTTATCTTGCAGTCCTTGTCTTCCACATCTATTTTTGTTTTTATTGCGTCCAGTATTTCCTCCTTATTTGTAGTTACCTCCATGCCTCTTATGTGCACGGCTAGCTTATCCTTGTTTGCGTTCCCTACTTTTATTTTTGTTTCTCCTAATATGTCTTTTATGCCACAGTGTAGCTCCCCCAGTGCTTTTTCATTTTTGTCCGTCTTAATTAATATGTTTCCATTTTTAGTCATTTCAAACGACTTTATTGTTTCTCGTAGCTCTGTATTTGTTAAGTTTGTTTTAATTTTTTGTATGGTTTCTTTATATGTCTCGGTTTTTCCTTCTACCACAAGAGCGTAGCTATGTCTTTTTCTATCAGGTTTTGTTCTGATCTTGTCTGGTGCCGTGAATCCTTCAGTTGTGTAAATTATAGCTTTTATGTTTGTCCCCTGTAATACAGCTTCCACAATTTTTTGAAACCGATAAATATCCATCCCATTTATGTGATGCAAAGCTATCCATTCGTCATGACTGGTTTCATTCTTTAGCTTTTCTAAATGTATCCATAGATCTTGGTCCGTGTGGTCGCAACTGATTTTGATGACCTTTTGGGAAGGCATCTGGGTGTCAGGTCGTGATTTTATTACGACTTTTTGCTCGAGAACTTCAAAAGATCCCGTCATATCTTCCAGTTCTGGATACCTATTTCTGTATTGGGCTTGTATACTTTGCTTCATCTCTTTGTCATTTGGCTCCGTTATCACGACCTTCGTGGTTGTATTTTTGGTGTTTAATGGGTTTCCAATTTTTATTTCTGTGTGGGCAAAGAGATGTTTTGGCCATTTCTTATCAATTATAATAAGGCACTCTTCCAGGCAGCTTACCTCAACTAGAGAGTTCACTCCGTTCTCGTTCCAGCAGACGGTTTGCGTTCCGATTTCTCTTGATTCTATTGAGTCGGCTATGATTTCTATTTTTGCTGGACTGGTTTGTGTATCTATGTCTATTAGCATTTTGTCAATGTCCTCATACTGATGTCTTTGTATCCAGTTTTCAATCGTGTCGCGGTTTAAATTTTGGACCTGCCTTTGGAATCTTTTTGCAATCTCTTTGATCTCTTTTTTTGTGTTGTGCTCTATATTCTTACACAGACTTTCAGTTAGTCGCTTTATCGCCTCCAGAGCCTCTTTTAGTTCCGCTGCTTCAGGGCTTTCTTTAGTGACGTAGGCTGTCTGTGGAGTCATCGGGGACTCAGGGTCAGCAAATTTCCTTTTTTTCGCCGCGTTATCTTTTGACGGTGTTATTATCCACTGCAGTCTTGGAGTGCCAAAGCTTTTGTCTGGTCTCTTTCCTAGTTTTTCCTCTTGCTGGTTTTTGCCTGTACCTGTTTCCTCTTCTTTTTTATTGTCGTTAGTTTTTGGGGGGGGAGATTGATTATCCATTAAATGGGGTGTGTCCAGCGCATCGTGAAACAAGGGGCGGGCCGAAAAAACCGGGAACGGGTATACCCTCGGGAGTTTTCCCTACCCCAGTTCCCCGGGGCCCGGCCTTCGTTTTCCCAGTCCCGGAAAGCACAGACGGACTGGGACTCGCCCGGGGCAATGCGGGTTCCGACCCCTGCATCCATGCTTCACTTCCAGATGACGGCCCGAAGTGGCTGGTCCCTGATGATGCACGCGGCCTTGCCCTCGGCAGAGCAAGCTCACATCAGCCTAAAAGGCACTCCCAGGTTCAACCGCGTGCGCATCCATCCAATTGTTAAATACGGCCGCTCGTTGCGAGTCAGACGCCGACCATACAGCCGCCCGTTCCGGATCAGACGCTGCATGGATTCCTGTTTTTTTCCTGTTGGTCCGCGGGAGGTATTTGATTTCCCTCCTACCACTCATATCTGAGAGGCCTTCCCCTATCCGCCACCTGGGGACGCGCTCTCTAGGGGTTGCAGGATCCCCCGAGAGAACCTGAACTAACCTGAACTAACCTGAACTAACCTGAACTAACCTGAACTAACCTGAACTAACCTGAACTAACCTGAACTAACCTGAACTAACCTGAACTAACCTGAACTAACCTGAACTAACCTGAACTAACCTGAACTAACCTGAACTAACCTGAACTAACCTGAACTAACCTGAACTAACCTGAACTAACCTGAACTAACCTGAACTAACCTGAACTAACCTGAACTAACCTGAACTAACCTGAACTAACCTGAACTAACCTGAACTAACCTGAACTAACCTGAACTAACCTGAACTAACCTGAACTAACCTGAACTAACCTGAACTAACCTGAACTAACCTGAACTAACCTGAACTAACCTGAACTAACCTGAACTAACCTGAACTAACCTGAACTAACCTGAACTAACCTGAACTAACCTGAACTAACCTGAACTAACCTGAACTAACCTGAACTAACCTGAACTAACCTGAACTAACCTGAACTAACCTGAACTAACCTGAACTAACCTGAACTAACCTGAACTAACCTGAACTAACCTGAACTAACCTGAACTAACCTGAACTAACCTGAACTAACCTGAACTAACCTCAACTAACCTGAACTAACCTGAACTAACCTGAACTAACCTGAACTAACCTGAACTAACCTGAACTAACCTGAACTAACCTGAACTAACCTGAACTAACCTGAACTAACCTGAACTAACCTGAACTAACCTGAACTAACCTGAACTAACCTGAACTAACCTGAACTAACCTGAACTAACCTGAACTAACCTGAACTAACCTGAACTAACCTGAACTAACCTGAACTAACCTGAACTAACCTGAACTAACCTGAACTAACCTGAACTAACCTGAACTAACCTGAACTAACCTGAACTAACCTGAACTAACCTGAACTAACCTGAACTAACCTGAACTAACCTGAACTAACCTGAACTAACCTGAACTAACCTGAACTAACCTGAACTAACCTGAACTAACCTGAACTAACCTGAACTAACCTGAACTAACCTGAACTAACCTGAACTAACCTGAACTAACCTGAACTAACCTGAACTAACCTGAACTAACCTGAACTAACCTGAACTAACCTGAACTAACCTGAACTAACCTGAACTAACCTGAACTAACCTGAACTAACCTGAACTAACCTGAACTAACCTGAACTAACCTGAACTAACCTGAACTAACCTGAACTAACCTGAACTAACCTGAACTAACCTGAACTAACCTGAACTAACCTGAACTAACCTGAACTAACCTGAACTAACCTGAACTAACCTGAACTAACCTGAACTAACCTGAACTAACCTGAACTAACCTGAACTAACCTGAACTAACCTGAACTAACCTGAACTAACCTGAACTAACCTGAACTAACCTGAACTAACCTGAACTAAGAAGGTGTGGGTGGAGTAAGGGAAAATAACATAATTTCTATTCATTTGAAGCTGCATTACTTTACATTAATTTTCATCTGTATTATTAATTGTTGCAATAATAATATAAAAAAGTGTATGATCAACCTCCTAGCTCCAGTTTCAAAAATATAAATATATATCATTTTCAACAGGAATCCTACTCTTAGCATCTTTTAGCCATAATTGTGATTGTGTAATTGTGATCAAATTAATTTAATTTGCAGATATATTAAATTGTATTAAAAAAATAATTGAATATCTACAAAAAGCCATTTGAAAATTCTTGCAGTCCTATTGTTATGGCATACTTTCATCAATATAAACACTAATAAACATACCATGATTAGTAGAAATGGATTTTTTATTGCAAATCCTCTAGACAGGAAGTAAAATACATAATATATTTTAGTTACATAATACTCAAACATTGGAGAAAAACAGTAAAACTTTAACATCAAAAAAATTTACATATTATCTATCCAACTATTAATGAGACCACTACTATAGCAGTGCACTTTAAACTTTGATAAATTAAGTTGAGTGGATGAACACTTTGGCAGAACACTTTGGAAACTCCTAATTTGCGGACCCATAAGAATTGCATTTATTACTGAAAACTTTGCTGACCCTTTATAAATTTTTGCTGACAGGTACACAGGGTGATAGGTGAGACTGTCCTACACATTGTCTGTAAACTTCATAAAAATCGGACAGTAAATAATTTAGTTACAGCTCTGTAAAACCTTTTAAAAGTTATTTTTTTTGCTGACCCGTTAGAAATTTTGTTTCTAACGGGTTTGTGCTTGAGAAATAAAAAATGTTAAAAATCAATGAAAAATCAGTCTCAGATATCACTTTTCATACCGGTCAGTAAGAATTTCTATAGATCCAGAAAAAAAAATCTCACTTTTAAAGATTTTACAGGATTGTAACTAAGTTATTCCGCTTCTAACAGGTCAGCAAAATATTCAAATTTTCTGTAATAAATAATAAATAAATACCAAAACACTTTCTGTTCCTGTTTATCTTTTCTGTTAAAAATTTTAATGAATCCCATATTATATATTATAGGTACCTATAGCCAATATACCTATTCTTGTTAACAATTTGTAGAATATTTTATGAACACATAATGTATATTTTCAACATATCAATCATTAGATTACCGTTTCATAAAAAAAACCTAAATAGGTAGCAGAAAAAGCTGCTAACAAGATATTCCCAACAAATAAATAAGATAATACTAAATAGTACTATATACTAATATAAGTACCTAACCAATATCTAAATCTATATAACATCTACTTAGGTCCTACTTCCTACATAATAATATTAAGGTAAATAATTAAAATAATATCAAAAGAATAAGTAAATGCTAGCGACATCTGTTATTTAACGTCTATAGATTTGTCTGTTTGATAAAGAGTGATTACTGATTACAGATCTCTAAAAGAAACCACTTCGCCACCAGCGGCTCGTCACGCAAACTGCCCGTGGTAGGGGAGCAGTGGTAATGCGGGACCGCACTTAGTACCGGCTAAACCCGTGGTAAAACAGTCAGTATTTTTTTGTACGAAACATAAAACGGTACCGGTGAAGCACCCTTCTATATACATATATATATATATAGCTCTTTCTATCAAAGTCAGACCACTTGGAAAACCATACAAACCTGGTCCACCTATTTACCCAACGTTAAATATATATTTCTTGGAATATGTTTGTTAAGGGGCGTTTCTTTATGCCAAAAGTCACATATATACATAAAAAATCCCGCCCAAATAGGAAATAGCTTTCCGAATATAATTTTGTATATTACCATTAGGACTACATGCAAACCTAAACCATATAGGAAAACCATACAAATCCAATCCAATATATATGAATTTATGTAGTTAAACAGACAAAGTCGAGTCAGAGCTACGTTGCCAGCTTTATAAATGGATGAAATGACAATAATACCAGTTTGAACCGGATTTTTAATAAGCTAAATATTACATATGGCGAAACATTATAAAGAAATTAGAAACACTTGAATATAAAACCACATTTTTCATTTACATATATTTTTTGAAAATACCTATAGTATAAATACTTAAACACATATGCACAAACATACACATACACTTTAATTAAGTGTTCCAACCTAGTAACTCGAGCATATAATTTTTTGCTAATTAATCTCTTGAATCGAAATTTTTAAGATGTAATAAATGCATTAGGGTCTTGGTTTACGGTCAACATCATTTTCAACAACAGAAATGGCATCTATGCTTTCGTTTGAGCGTTTAAAAGCCTCAAACTTTTCGATACCTTTTTTGTTGCAACATTAGCCCTTATTATTTTTTTTAATATAATTTAATCTGGAGGTCTAGGACAAGAAATAACTTACCGCCATAATAAACTGATGTTATAATTTATATTATAAATAAAGTTATGCCTAACGCTTAAATAATTTATTCAAATTCAATGTTTTTGTTGACATACGTCTGGATAATTAATAGGTACTTTCAGGGCACTTATTCTATAGAAAGGTGTGAAAGTGAAAATGAAAATCTCTGGCCAATGGAATTGGTCAATAGATTTTTTTGACCAATCAAGGTTGTCAAAATTTGTATTCTCACTTTCACAACTTCCTACAGAATAGGCTTCTGAAAGATATCATTCGGCATAACTTTAGGAGCCATAAAATGACATCTATATGATGAAAAGTTCTGCTGTCATTTTACTTCAAGTTAAACAACATTCAGTTGTTTCATCACAGGAGTCCACTATGCTTTGTGTTAGAACCTCCAAATTAAATGTCCCCGCCCATTGTTAATGGTTAATGTTGTTATCTTTATTAGTTGTGGTTTTTGTGAAATAGATAACCATCAATTTTACGTTAGGCTTAACTTTATGTCAAAAAAATATTAAAACTTAAGTAACATATCACATACTTTCTTTATCCGCCAGCATTTTTGCCAAGTCGACGATTTTTCTAAAATAATGCATTATATAAGAAAATTCGCAGAAGCAAAGTTGCAATTTTTTACTACTTACTTTTGGGTGAAGCCTCATTCACTTTTGGGCTCGATTCGTTCGTTGTTGGAGAAGGAATTTCGCACTACTCACAGTAAAATTACTGCGAATAACAATTTACCCTAGAAAGGGCTCGGACGAATCGACCTGGTTAACGTTTCGGCAACTTGTCTGCTCAGAACTATCTAAAAAATAAAGCTTTAAAAACTATGAATTACAAAAAATTATACCTATTAATGTGTTTTGTCTTTGAGTATTTGTGTGTGATATTCTGAAAATTGCTTTTTGCTTTTGACATGAAAATGTCATTTGATAAGAATTGTCATTATTTCGAAAGGTACGTTTAAAATGTTTGGTTAATGTATTGTTACCTAATATGATTTGTTCTATATACGTGTAAAATAGGTGTAATGTGAATGTTAATATTAATTTATATGTAAGTTACCATTTTGAACTTCTTGTTCTAACATAGGTAACCATGTGTTATCTATGTATGCTGAACAAGAAGCCACACAATGATCTTTGTTAAGTAAAATATATGCACTTTCTTTGATTTTACGCTTCTTTGATAATGGTTCTTTGGATACGATACTAGTATCGTTCCATTTTACTCTATGACCATTATCAAAGGCGTGTTGGCATATATTTGACTTTTCAAAATCTCTGTTTTTTATGTAATTTTAATGTTCTTTTATTCTCTTTTTTAGAGGTCTAGAAGTTTCGCATATATAAAATTTCTCGCATTCGCAAGGAATTTTATATATGACATTTTTTCTGTATTCGTTTTCATTGTGTGGTTTAGTTTTTGTCAGTTGTGCACGTAATGTATTTTTTCTACAAACGTCAAATAATGACGCATTTTATGCTTTCATTAGACAAACGAAAACCTAACCATTTTTGAGGATCAGAATGTGAGTTCACTTTTCCGCGCGTTGCCCAGGACAGCAAGCGAAAAAGATTTTATCGCTTGCTGTCAATAGCAACTACCACCACTCAACCAATTATTAAAAACGTCATTGTCACCTTGATTTAAATTTTTAGATTGTGTCTTCAGTTATACTCAGTTGTGATTCACATTATTTGAAATTGATCATTTGCAGAAAAAACGTTGTATGCATTACGAGCAAAAAGTAACTTTTTTGCTCTCGAGTGATTGCCGCTCTCCGCTCCGCGTCGAGCGGCAAACTTCACTCTCCGAGCAAAAAAGTTGTACTTTTCGCTCTAAATACATAAATAACTATTGTGTTCTAAAAACTGTTCTAATATTGTATTTGTTACCTAATCGTTTAATTTTGTCTGATAACCCTTTGATATATGGTATAAAAAGGTTTGTAATATGTCTATTTTGATTTTGCCTTATATTTGGCTGTTCGAATTGATTAAAGCATTTATTAATGAAATAACCTGGATAATTGTTTTTAAGTAAAACATTTTTAATATGTTTCTTTTCAATTTCTAAATTATTATCATTACAAATGATTTTTGCGCGATCAAATAGACTCTTTACAACTCCTTTTTTCACCATAATAGGGTGATTTGAGTTGTAGTTTAAGTATCGATCTGTATGTGTGGGTTTGCGATAAACAAAAGTTTCAATCTGTCTACATCTTTTTTTATTAGTATGTCTAAAAATGGAAGTGTTTGATTGTGTTCTTTTTCAATTGTAAATTTTATAGTGGGTTCTTGTGAATTTATGTGATTGAGAAAGGTGTCTAAATGATTATTACCAAACTGATATATTGAAAAAACATCATCAATATATCTCCACCAAATTAAAGGTTTAAAATTATAATTATAAACATAATTTGATTCAAAATTTTCCATAAATAAATTACTAAGTACAGGAGACAATGGTGAACCCATTGCCATACCTGTATTTTGTTGGTAATAATCATTTTTGTATTGAAAATAGGTTGTGTTAACGCATAGTGTTAGTAATTCCATAATTGTATTTATGTTTAGTTTAGTGCATTCTCTAAGCTTGATGTCATTTTCAAGTTTATTTTTTACAATAATTAAAGTTTTATCGACAGGTACATTAGTAAACAAACTAGAAACATCAAAACTTACCAGTGTGTGATTTGGGTTTATATCTATATCTTTTAGTTTTTCTAAAAAATGACTAGAGTTTTTAATGTATGATTCTGTGTTTCCTACTAAAGGATTTAATATCTCTAATAAAAACCAATTCAAAGTAGCTATTTAACAAAATTTAA
This sequence comes from Taphrorychus bicolor, assembly GCA_951812265.1. Taxonomy (NCBI): domain Eukaryota; kingdom Metazoa; phylum Arthropoda; class Insecta; order Coleoptera; family Curculionidae; genus Taphrorychus; species Taphrorychus bicolor. Next base: position 1,323 of record CATOSE010000323.1, on the reverse strand, counting down.
CAAACATAAAAACATACAGTTAAAGAAATTCAACAAACTAATTAACTACAAAATAAAAAAAGAGTTTAGATACTTAAGAAACAATAATATAAACACTAAGACAGTAATAAACCTATCAAACAGAAACCTCACTAATACTGAAAATCTTGTACTTTCTAAAGGTCTAAACACCTAAAAATGTTCCTAAGCTTGATTTCATTTCAGCAATTGAAGAAACAGTTCAAAAACTTACCACAAGAACACCAACAACAGTTTAGAATTAGGTCAAAATTAATTTTAGATAAACCCTTTAACATTAAACAAAACCTAAATCCCATCAAGCGAAAAGCACTCAATTTTTTAAAAAAAGATAATAATATTAAAATTCTTCCAGCAGATAAAGGGAACGCTACAGTTATAATGAACTGTATTACTTATGAACAAAAAATTGAGAGCCTTTTAAACGATGGTACTTACACAAAACTTAACAAAGGTCCAACTGAAAAAATAGAAAGACAAATTTACACCACTTTAAAAAAACACAAAAACAGTTTCACTGATAGAGAAAGATTCAAATTAACACCACACAACAGTAAAACACCTCACTTTTACGGTGTTCCAAAAATACATAAAAACAACATTCCTCTTAGACCTATTGTCAGTAGCATTAACTCACCAACACATCCACTATCTAGGTTTTTATTAGAGATATTAAATCCTTTAGTAGGAAACACAGAATCATACATTAAAAACTCTAGTCATTTTTTAGAAAAACAAAAAGATATAGATATAAACCCAAATCACACACTGGTAAGTTTTAATGTTTCTAGTTTGTTTACTAATGTACCTGTCGATAAAACTTTAATTATTGTAAAAAATAAACTTGAAAATGACATCAAGCTTAGAGAACGCACTAAACTAAACATAAATACAATTATGGAATTACTAACACTATGCGTTAACACAACCTATTTTCAATACAAAAATGATTATTACCAACAAAATACAGGTATGGCAATGGGTTCACCATTGTCTCCTGTACTTTATTTATGGAAAATTTTGAATCAAATTATGTTTATAGTTATAATTTTAAACCTTTAATTTGGTGGAGATATATTGATGATGTTTTTTCAATATATCAGTTTGGTAATAATCATTTAGACACCTTTCTCAATCACATAAATTCACAAGAACCCACTATAAAATTTACAATTGAAAAAGAACACAATCAAACACTTCCATTTTTAGACATACTAATAAAAAAAGATTTAGACAGATTTGAAACTTTTGTTTATCGCAAACCAACACATACAGATCGATACTTAAACTACAACTGAAATCACT
>CATOSE010000322.1:0-18922 GCA_951812265.1 Taphrorychus bicolor | reverse complement strand
CTTTGCGGCACATACCCGCTAGAGGTGACGTATCAATCGGCGCGGTTTCGCTGGCAAAATACTGGCCGAGAGGGACGTTGGCTTATCCCTGATTGGGGCAAGGTGGCCCAGGATTTCGACGTGGTGAGACTATCCATGGCCGGTTATCTAGCCGCATCGGGAGAGAGCATCGACGTAGATAGAGACTTCGCCTGCTTCCTGGCCGGATGGTCACCCGAGCTCACCGGTTGGTTGAGTGATTCGTTTTCCTACACCGGGCAAATGGCCACGTGGAGGCATATCGATGTCGACTGTGGACCAGATTGGTGGGCTGAGGATAGCCGCGGGACTAGCCGCACGTAGCGTCGCTCGTCCCTACTCTCCCGTCGGAAACTCCCCCACCACTTTCAGTACCCCCGCCTGGGTCGGATCCAGCTCTAACAGCCGAAGATCCGAGGTTCCCAGATAGGTAATCCGGTCTCGGTCAGGGGAGGCCTGAATCGTCGACCCTAAAGTCCCCATGGCAAATATCAGGGCTTCCATGGCATCGGTGCCGGAGCAGCGAAGCTCCGTCGTCGGAAAATCACCCCCGACGATTCTCCAGGTGCAGGCCCAACCATCGTCTTCATACACCGGCAGCGAAAGATAGATTTCGATCGCCGCGCTGCCATCGAGTTCCAGGATACGAATTAACCCACTCAAGACCCGCCCCATTTCTTGAGAGAAAATTACTGTCGCTCCCGAGGGTACAGCTAACCGCTCTGCTTATTTCCGCGCGGCTTCCAGACCACCACGGCCGTCGAGGGTTGCAGGTTCTTGTGGTCCTTCGACGCCCCTGCCCGACGACCCACCGGGCCGGCTGATCCTGCATTGCCGGTGGAACCAGCGCCACCGCCACGGCCGTCGTCATGCGAGGAGGCCAGCGCCAACGTCGGGTTTTCCAGCTCGCGCAGGAGCTCCACGACGCGGCTTTGCAACGCCGCCACCTGGTTGCTCAGCGCGATGATCCGCTTAATGCCCGCGAGGTTGATCCCCTCATCCTGCGAGAGTCGCTGCACCTCACGGAGCTGGGCGACGTCACGCAGGGAGTAGCGACGGCCGCCGCTGGGCGTTCTCTGCGGCACAACCAGCCCCAACCGGTCATAGGTGCGCAGAGTTTGGGCGTGCATACCGGCCAGTTCGGCGGCTACGGAGATTGCCAAGGCATGGGCATCCACGTCGATGTCCGCATGTGCATCGGAATGCCAAGTGGCCATGATCAGGCTCCCTTCCACTCACCCCGGGGCGAGTAGCCTTGCGCCTTGAGGGCCTCAGAGTAGGCGGTCAACGCCTCGGTTGCCTCCGGGCTGATCTCCTTGGGTACCGCTACTTTCAGGGTAACCAAGAGATCTCCGGCCGTGGCGTTTTTCCGGGCCACGCCGCGGCCGCGGACGCGGAGGGTTTTGCCGTCCGGAGTGCCCGGGGCGATCCGCAAAGAGACTCGCTCCCCTAGCGTCGGCACGGAAATGGTGGCGCCCAGGGCCAGTTCGTCGTACCCGACGGGCACGTTCACAGTGAGGTTGTCGCCGTCGCGGGTGAACACGGGGTCCGGGTTTACTGTGACGACCACGAAGAGGTCACCGGCCCGTGCACCGCGCAGCCCGGCCTCGCCCTGCCCAGTGAGACGGATCTTCTGCCCGTCCTTCACTCCGGCGGGAACCTTCACCGTGATGGAGCGGGTGCGGTCAACCACTCCGGTACCGGCGCAGTCTGGGCAGGGATCATCCACGATCTCACCGGTGCCGCGGCAGTCCGGGCACTGTTCGGTCATGGCGAAGCTGCCCCGCTGCACGTTGACGTAACCAGAACCGCCACAGCTGCCGCAGGTATGCGGCTTGGTGGAGCTCTTGGAGCCAGAACCGTGGCAGGTCAAACAGCTGGATGCGGTGGTAATACGGATAGGAACGGTGGTGCCCAACGCGGCATCGCGGAAGTCCAAGGTGATGGCGGTTTCCACGTCTTTACCGCGGGGGTTGCGGCGGGCGGTCTGTGCGCCGCCGCGGCGTTCGCCCTGTCCGAAGAGGTTGCCGAATACGTCTCCGAAGCCTCCGGCTGGGCCGGCGCCGCCGCCGCGCATTCCGCCGAAGAGGTCGGAAATGTCGAAGGCTTCCCCGCCCGCGCCGGCGCCGTTGAAACCGCCGAAGCGTCCGCCTCCGCCGGCTGCGATCATGGCGCGTAGCTCGTCGTATTCGCGGCGGGATTCCGCGTCGCCCAGCACGTGGTGGGCCTCGGAGACGCGCTTGAAGCGTTCCTCGGCGGCCTTATCGTCGGGGTGGGCATCGGGGTGAAGTTCCCGCGCTAGTTTGCGGTAGGCCTTTTTGATTTCATCGGCCGAGGCGTCGGAAGAGACACCCAGTTCCTTATAAAAGTCTTTTTCAGCCCATTCGCGCTGTGGTGCCATGGGTGCTCCTCCTTCCTCGGGGGTGAAACTACGATCCTATTGACGGATTCTAGAAAACTATTGCATTGCATCGGGTGCATTGCATTACCTGATTAACTGCAGGCGGCAAGCGCGGGCTGCACAGTTAATGCAGCCGGGCGCTCACCCGCCCTGGAGCCGGAGGCACCTGCAAGGGGCCTCCGGCTATAGATGGGTTACTACTTTGCGGCGCTAGAGCCGACGATCACCATGGCGGTGCGGATGGTCCGCTCGCCTACCCGGTAGCCCTTGCGGAGGACCGTGGAGAGCACCTGGTCGGAACCATCGGACTCATCCTGTACGGCCTCGTGGATCTCCGGGCTGAACTCGTCGCCCTCCGCACCGAACGCCTCCACCTTGTGGTTGCTGGCGAAAGCGCGGATCTTATCGCTGAAGAGAGCCAGCGGGCTGCCCTCGGTGATGTCACCGTGTTCGGCCGCGCGGTCCAGGTCATCGAGGATCGGCAGGACATCGCTGAGTACCGATGCCTTGGCCGAGTCGATGGTGGCCTGGCGGTCACGCTCTACGCGGCGGCGGTAGTTGGTGAACTCCGCCTGAAGGCGCTGCAGGTCCTCCGTGCGCTCGGCCAGCTGGGCCGAGAGCTGGGTGGACTCGTCCGCGCCTTCGGTACCTGCCTCTGCAGCGGTGTCTTCCGCTACAACAGGCTCCGCGTTGACGTCAGCGGCCTCGGCAACAGACTCCGCGCTTTCGGTGGCCTCGAGGTTCTCGGGGGCGTCGTTCACGGGGTTTTCGCTGTTACCGTTGCTCACTTGTCATCCTTCGTGTCCTCGTCGACTACCTCGGCGTCAACCACGTCGGCGTCCTCGACGTCGGAGTCGGCAGCACCTTCGGCGGTGGCGCCGGAAGCAGCCTGCTTCTCGTAGATGGCCTGGCCGACAGCCTGGGACTCCGTGGAGAGCTTCTCGATGGCAGCCTTGATGGCGGCCAGGTCAGAGCCCTTGAGGGATTCCTGAGCCTCGGTGATAGCAGCCTTGACCTTCTCCTGGACGTCGGAGGGCACATCTGCCTCGTTGTCCTTGAGAACCTTCTCGGTCTGGTAGATCAGGGACTCAGCCTGGTTGCGGACGTCAGCCTCTTCCTTGCGGGCCTTGTCCTCCTCAGCGTGTGCCTCGGCGTCCTTGATCATCCGATCGATCTCATCCTGGGACAGACCGGAGCCGTCCTGGATCTTGATGGTGTTTTCCTTGCCCGATCCCTTGTCCTTCGCGGTGACGTGCACGATGCCGTTGGCGTCGATGTCGAAGGTGACCTCGATCTGGGGCACGCCGCGAGGGGCTGGCGGGATGCCGGTCAGCTCGAAGGATCCCAGCAGCTTATTGTGGGCTGCGATCTCACGCTCACCCTGGAAGACCTGGATCTGCACGGAAGGCTGGTTGTCATCAGCGGTGGTGAAGGTCTCGGACTTCTTGGTGGGGATGGTGGTGTTGCGCTCGATGAGCTTGGTCATCACGCCACCCTTGGTCTCAATACCGAGGGACAGCGGGGGTGACGTCCAGCAGCAGCACGTCCTTGACCTCACGCGCAGCACACCGGCCTGCAGTGCGGCACCGACGGCCACAACCTCATCGGGGTTAACGCTCTTATTGGGCTCCTTGCCGCCCGTGAGCTCCTTGACCAGGTCGGTCACGGCGGGCATACGGGTGGAACCACCGACAAGCACGACGTGGTCGATGTCGCCCACGGAGATGCCTGCGTCCTTGACGACAGCCTGGAAGGGCTGGCGGGTACGGTCCAGGAGGTCCTGGGTGATCCGCTGGAATTCCGCGCGCGAGAGGGTCTCGTCGAGGAAGAGCGGGTTCTTGTCAGCGTCAACGGTGATGTACGGCAGGTTGATGCTGGTGGACTGAGAGCTGGAGAGCTCGATCTTGGCCTTCTCCGCTGCCTCACGGATGCGCTGTAGGGCCATCTTGTCCTTGGTCAGGTCAATGCCGGACTGTGCCTTGAACTTGTCGATCAGCCAGTCAACGATGCGCTGGTCCCAGTCATCTCCACCGAGGTTGTTGTCACCGGAGGTGGCGCGGACCTCTACGACACCGTCACCGATCTCCAGGAGGGAGACGTCGAAGGTACCGCCACCGAGATCGAACACGAGGATAGTCTGCTCTTTTTCGCCCTTGTCCAGGCCGTAAGCCAGAGCGGCTGCGGTGGGCTCATTGACGATACGCAGAACGTTAAGGCCGGCGATCTGGCCTGCGTCCTTGGTGGCCTGACGCTGTGCGTCATTGAAGTAGGCAGGAACAGTGATGACGGCGTCAGTGACGTCCTCACCCAGGTAGGCCTCAGCGTCGCGCTTGAGCTTCATCAGCGTGCGGGCGCTGATTTCCTGGGGGGTGTAGTTCTTGTCATCAATGCTGGTGGACCAGTCAGTTCCGATGTGACGCTTGACCGAGCGGATGGTGCGGTCAACGTTGGTGACGGCCTGGTTCTTAGCGGGCTGTCCTACCAGGATCTCACCGTTCTTTGCGAAAGCAACGATGGATGGAGTGGTGCGAGCACCCTCTGCGTTAGCAATAACGGTGGCTTCACCACCTTCAAGCACGGACACACACGAGTTGGTGGTTCCGAGGTCAATACCGACTGCACGTCCCATAATTTCTCCTCCTACATGTGGCGTCTTGCGACACCCTCTGGGCTTTATGAGTCCAACACACTCAAGTATGACCGAAGCTAAAAACACCGTCAAACTAAGTTGAGCGTACCTGACTCAATGTTTCATATGGGATCAACTCATGCGCTGCGGATTTAATTCCCGCATTAGGAAAAATCTTCAGAAAGTTCATGTGCGACGCCAGCGCCTCGGGGCGCGGGAAGCCGCGCGAAATCCCTCCGGAGGCCTCCCCCACGGCCCTGCACAATCCCCCCGGCCCGAATTTACCTACCCCACCCCGAGCCGAGGATCCGGCCAGAAAACGGTATTTGTCGTCAGCTACGACGCCGTGCGTCGAGCCTCAATTTCATCGTGCTCGGAAACGCTAATGGCCACGGCCGCCACAATAATCCCCATAACCACTCCAATGGCCGTATCCGCCACTCGGGTCAGCGCCATCGAGGGCGACAGGCCGATCCCCATACCTGTCAGCAATAGAGACATCGGGGTGATAGACATGGAGGTCAGAGCGTAATTTACCGGGGCCGCCACCTCGGCGCAGATCTGAAAGAAGATCACGGCCACGGCGGTCTGCCAGTAGCCCAAGCCCATTGCCAGCAGCGCTGCGCCAATCATGGCGCCCACTATATTTCCGGTCAGCCGCTGCATTCCCCGGTGCAGGGTGACGTGGTAGCCCACCCCTTGCATGGCGGCCGTCGTTCCCATCATCGCCCACATAGGATGCGACAGCCCCACAGCTGCCGCGATGCATCCGGCCGCGACACTTGCCACCACGATGCGCAGCGCCTTGACCAGCAATAAGCGGTGCGACGCACGAGCCACTACCGGCGGCGTCTGACCCGTAACAAGCCCCGCCCCGGCAACGGCGCCCGCTGCCGCCATGCTGGACCGACCGCGCCGCTTCACCCGATCTATAAGCCACGGAGCCATGGCAGCCAGCACACCGATGACCGCTCCCCCGATCACCGGGCCCACGATCCTCATGAGATCCGCGCCGCCGCGCGCCGCCCCCTCGGCGCCCACGGCGCCAAATAACAACGCCACCGCGCCAGGGCCAATGATTTGCAGGGCCCACATAAGGTAAGCGGCAGCCCCCGCGACCAGCCCGATGACCACAATAGTGACGACCGTCGGCAGGGCCGCCGCGCCCGCCGCCGCGCCGACCGATACCGCTACCACCATTCCGACGGCAAGAATCAGCAGCCGCTGCAGGCGAACAGCATGGGGCTCAGCCCGGCAATAAGCAGAGATCAGCCCGCCTATAGCAGCGAAGCCCGCGATGTCCTGATGACCCGTAAGCCCGGCTACTACGAAGATGACCGCTACGGCGCCGCCCACAAACATCGGCCCCGTAAAAGAGGCGCGTTGAAGTTCTATCTTCCAGAGTCCTTGCCAGGATCGCGGGTTCGCCACATGAACGAGTGCCGACCTACCCCGCGAAAACTGATTAACAAAGCTCACGTTAGGTAATTTACCACTATTTTACTTATAAAATAAATGCGTATACTTGGCCCCGTGACTCCCCGCGTCAATCAGCCAACCGCCCCCGCTTACCCCGCAGCCCCGCTCGCGGAGGCATCGGACACCATTGACCGGATCCGCCGCGAATGGCACCACACCCATCCTGAGCTGGATACCTCCCCCATCGAAACCATCGGCCGCATTCAGCGCATCGCCGCCATCGCCGATCACCGACTCGACCTGCATCTGGAACGCCACGGCGTCTCGCGCTCCGAATTCAGCGTGCTCAGCGCGCTCGCCCGCGCCACTCAACCCCTGCGCGCCAGTGAAGTGGTCTCCTCCACCGCGTTAAGCGGCGCGTCGATCACCAAACTCACCGACGCACTCGTCCGCCGCGGCCTCGTCTCCCGCTATAAATCCGAGCGCGACGGCCGCGTCGTCCTCCTCGAACTCACCCCCACTGGCCGCGACGTCATCGAAGAGGAAATCCCCACCCGCCTCGACAGCGAGGCCAGCATGACCGCTTCCCTGAGCGACGACGAACGCACCACTCTGGCCGGACTGCTGCGGAGGATCTGCCTGGACATTGGGGAGTGAAACAGGTACCCGGGTGGCCTACTCCGCGGTTAATCGCCAGGCCAAATAGGGTCTCACCCGTCAAGAATTAGAGAATCCGGCACGCAAATTACGAACCGACGCTGTCAGCAGTTCCGATAGCCGTTCGGCATCCTCGGGGCTAAATCCGTCGAGCATTCGACGCTCGATCTCATCGGCCACAGCGTCGCCTTGAGCAACCAGTTCTGTTCCGGCCTCGGTCAGCGAAGTCTTGAGAATCCGCTGGTTATGATCGGCCTGTTCTCGACTGACCACTCCGGCCTTAATTAACCCACTCATCAATTGGTTCATGGATTGCGGCGAAACAAACGCGCGACGAGCTAATTGTGCGTTACTAAGCCCTCCGTCGCCCTCAGGATGGTAAGAGTGGCGTATTGGTGCGGGGTGATCCCCAGGGGGCGCAATCCAATTTCAAGCTCGCGGGAAACCGCACGGTCTAAGCGCCCCACCGAGTAGAGAACTCTCGGTTGGCTCAACGATTTCCGCTTGCTTTCCATATGGGCAGGCCCCCTGACGGTCATCACCATTCGGCTACAGCACCTGCGATCTTAACCTGCTGCGGAATGACCTCATAGCGCGCAAACAGGTCAGCTGCATGCTGCTGCTCGGAGATAAATTCTTCATCCACCTGATGAATCCCCCAGTGCCGCTTCGTCAGAGCCGGTCGCCAAATTTCTGCCGAGTCTCCACGCCCGCTCCGAGACATAATCTCCGCGACCTCATCGATATGGTCCGCCGCCCAATCCTCAGCCCGGATCACCGCCGCCACGAACGCCGCTACCGCCTCCCGCTTCGCATCGACGGTCCCCTGACGGGTGTAGAACACCGAACGATTGCGCACCAGATCCTCGGTGGAGGCAATGGTCCGCGTAGGCAGGGTGTCAGCCAACTGCTGATAGGCAGGGTCTACGACGAGCCAGCTATCAGCCTGGGTGGCGAGGAAGTCCGCTGCCTGCGCAGTGGGCGATACATCGATGACCGTGACGTCATTCCATTGAATCCCGCTTCGCTCCACGGCCACAGCTAGCGCATGCGTCTGCCAGGATCCCACGGTGAACGCAATGCTATGGCCCGCCAGATCGGCAAGCGTCTTTATGTCCGAATCTGCTGGCACAACAATCCCGCCTGGGTCGGGGTGTGGGTTCGAGACCGCGATATAAACCACGTCGAGCCCTTCCGCCTGAGCCTTGATCGGTGGAGTGGTTCCGGTAGCTCCGACGTCGATACTTCCGTCGATTAGCTTGGGAATGATCTGGCGCCCGTCGGAAAAAATATCGAATCGGACATCGTCGATCTGTTCGTTGAGCTCTTCCTGCAACGTATCGACGTGGGCCAGAAGCCAGGTAGCCAGGTTATTCGGATGTGCTGCGATGGTGAAAGTCATGAGGTCTGCTCCTTCAGGGGGTAGTTGATCTATTTCGTCGATATGCGACTAGTCCGGGTGGGCCAGCCAAGCTTCAAATGCTTCCGGAGCCACCCATTCCGCGATAGAAAAGTCGTTATTAATGACTCCGCGCCGCAGCAGAAACTCCTTCTGAAATTCGAGGTGCTGCAGTAATTCGGGTGATAAAGAGAGCGTCAGCCTGGAGGCCAATTCCGGGCCATATGCCGAGGAAACTGAGTTCGGGTTCGTGCCTGTCTCGGAGGCCACGATCTGCGCTGAGTCTGCGGGATTTGCTACCGCCCAAGCAGCCGCGCGTTGGAGGGCCGCGACGTACCGAGCCACCAAGTCCGGCCGCTGCTCCACCAGAGCAGCACTGACAGTCAAGGTGCGAGGAGTGCCGTTATTTATCTGAGCCTGCGGATTATCGATCTGGTTAAGATCCACCAGAACCCTCAGTCCGGCCTGTTGCACCAGTTCTACGCCGGGTGCGCCCTTTACATAGATGGCGTCCCCAATGCCGGCTTGCAGCGCCGCCAAAGAACTGGAGTAAAACCCCTCGGCGCCGACGTCCGCTCGTGTGGGAAGTGCGGATGGTGCAGTGACGTATTGAGCGTCTGCTGGGTCTATTCCGGCCTCTACCAGGGCAGCGTCAAATCCGCGCAGCGCCATGGCGGCGAAGAAATCAACTCGATCTCCCTCATGCCGGGGGACAATCAGCCGGGCCTGAGCGAGGTCTTGAATTGTTGTCACCTCACTGTCGACCAGAGTGACAATTAGTTGAGCTTCCGGCAGCCAAGTTAACCCCAGCAGCTTGGTGTCCTCGCCGCGGGAACGCGCCCATATAGCCGGAATGTTGCCGCCCTCGCGAAAGAGGGAGGGCAGCTTATGGTCGAAATGAGCTTCTTCTGCGCTGCCCGTGCCAAGTGCATTGACTTGTACTGCGTCGCGCTCAAATTCCGCTGCCAAGATACCCGTATCGATGGCAATTCCTGAGGCTGTGGGCACCGGGCAGCGTGTGTACCACAGGGAATTTGTAGCTGTCATGAGTTGCCTTTCAGAGTTGCGGTTTGAGAGATTCTGCTGAGGAATTGCACGGTGCGAGGGTGCTGCGGTTCGTGCAGTACCTTCTGGGTGGATCCGCGCTCAATGATTCGGCCTTCGTCGAAGACCATGACGGTGTCTGCCACCTCCTCCGCGAAGGCAATTTCGTGGGTCACGATGACCATCGTCATGCCCGCTGCAGCTAGCTCTTGGATGGTGGAAAGCACTTCGCCCACCAGCTCGGGGTCCAGGGCACTCGTCGGTTCATCGAGCAACATAAGCTGCGGTTCCATCGCCAGCGCCCTGGCTATGGCGACACGTTGTTGCTGTCCCCCAGATAGTTGGTGCGGGTAAGAATCCCCGTGGTCTGCCAGCCCAACTCTCGCCAGAAGTTCATGCGCCCGTTGCGAGGCCTCGGCCTTGCTCAGCCCGTGCACACGCAGCGGCGCCTCGATGATGTTCCCCACCGCAGTGAGATGGGCAAATAAATTGAAATTCTGAAATACCATCCCGATATCTGCGCGCTGCTTGCGCACCTCCGCCGCCCGCTTTGGACGCAGCCGGGGCCTACCATTTCTGAGGACCCCGGCGGGGTGTACTCCTATTAGTTCACCCTCGATAGCCACCGTTCCCGCATCAGGTACCTCCAGATGGTTGATGCATCGCAGTAGGGTGCTCTTTCCCGATCCGGAAGGCCCAATCAGCACGGTGACTTCACCACGATTCACGGTCAGGTCTACCCCTTTGAGCACCGGCTTCTGCCCGTAGCTTTTATGTAAATCCGTGATTTGGATCAATGGCTCAGACATCCAGCTCACCCAGTTTCCCGCGTGTACCGAGAATCCGGGCACTCGCCGCCCACGCCCCGCGCGGCGTCGTCCCGTGCCCGGCTCCCTTATCGAAATGCCGTTCAACGAAGTACTGCAAAATAGATAGGATCGCTGTCAGGACGAGGTACCACAGCGTCGCTACCACGAGCAGCGGAACCACTTGATAGGTGCGGTTATAAATGAACTGCGCTGAATATAGGAGGTCTCCGACGGCAATTACGCTAACCACCGAGGTGCCCTTCAATGTCCCAATCAGAAGGTTGGCGGCAGCCGGAATAATACTGCGCATAGCCTGCGGCAATACGATTCGCATGAAGATCGAAACCGGCGGGATACCTAGCGCGTGTGCCGCCTGCGCCTGCCCCGGATCTACGGACAGAATTCCGCCGCGCACGATCTCACCGGCCAGCGCGCATTCGTGCAATACCAGTCCAAGGATGGCCGCGCTGACGCCGCCAATTAATTCCGAGGACGGCTGCGATATAAACGTGGGACCACCCGGTATACCCACGGTGATGTTGGGATATAGATAGCCAATATTGAACCAAAATAGCAACTGCACCAGCACAGGAACGGATCGGAAGAACCAGACAAATCCCCAGGACACGAGCTGCAATACCGGATTTTTCGACAGTCTTGCCGCTGCCAGGAGTGTGCCTCCGACGAAACCTAAATTGGTTACCACCATGGTCAGCCAGATAGTCAACCAGAGGCCCTTCAGTATTTGTGGCGAGGTGAAATTCTCGGCCACTACGGGCCACCCCATCGCTGGGTTGTCACCCAGCGACCACAAAATAGCTGCCACGATCGCCGCGACGATGGCGGCTACCACCCACCGTCCCCAGTGCACCGAATCCCTCAGTACGGGAGTATCCGCGCGCAGGCCCTCGGCCTCCCGAATTGGTGTCTGTCCCACCTCGCGAGTCATGCCGCCCTGCCTATTTCTGCGTCGCCGCCCAGAATCAGGCAGGTCACCCGCGCGGTACAAAGCCGAACCTCGCTGGCACCGTCTTCCTCAGAAGCCGAATGAGTCGTGTCGGATTCCGCCCGCACCACTACTTCATAGGTGGCAGTGCTGCGCCCACGATGAATAGCGTTGGCGGTGGCTACAACCCAACCCTGCCGCGTCGACCGATGGTGCGTAGCGTTTAGTTCAATGCCGACGGCGCCGCGCGCGCCGATTGCCACCGCATGATTATTAGCCCCGATTGAGGCAACGGATTCCGCCAGCGCGCAACTGGCACCACCCGCAAGTAGACCGGCGGGTTGCAGGTTTCCTTCCACCGGCATGCGTGCAATAACCCTCTCCGCGCTAGCCGAGATAACCTCAATCGCGAGGGCATCCTTCATCAGACCACCAGTCATGACGACACCTCTTCTCTCGCCGTTGCCGCCGACTTACCAATCTGATTGAGCGCTTCCAGATCACCTTCAGTGCGCAGGGCGTCGACGAGCTGTTCTAGCTCGCTGCGCAACACAAATCCGGCGCAGGAGACCCTGAGCACCCGTGTGTCGTCTAGTCCCCGCGCTGCTATCCGGCGGGCTCCTAGGCCTATCGCCACGTCCGTCGGCGTGTAAGGGCTTACGTCGATGGATACAAGCCCGGCAGCCGAGGCCTCACCTTTACAGCTCAGATGCGGAATTTCTGCCACTGCCGAACGCAGCCACTGCACGTTCTCACTCGCCCGTCGGTACCACTGCGGTTCCGAAAGCTGGGCCCGCCACTCCAAGGCAGCCTGCATTCCGGCTACCAGGACCGGGGAAAACGGGCTGTGATTAGCCGCCGTCACTGCCGGGTACGCTGCCGAGCCGGTTCGCACGATAAGCGCGCCAATTCCCTCGGGACCACAGAGCCATTTCTGTCCGGGAAAGGCATAAGCATCGACCCCAAGAGAATCGAAGTCAATGCCGATCACGCCGGCCGCCTGTGCGCCGTCGATCACGGTGAGCACGCCGTGAGCTCGAGCCCAGCGCGAAATTTCCGCAATGGCGAGGACCGTGCCGGTATCCATCGTGACGTGGGAACAAACCACCACCGTCTTCCCGGGTACCGTGTGCGCCTCAAGCTGAGCACCCACCTCGGCCGAGTCCGCCAGTTGCTCTGCGGCGAGCGTATGCACCTCGATACCGAAGCGCTCGGTGACGGCGTTCACCGCAGCGGCCACATGCGGATGTTCATTCGCGGTGACAATCACACGTTGGTAGAGGTTCCAGTCGATATTCGCCAGAACCTGAGCAATGCCGTCTACCGTGCCGCGCGTCAATGAGACTGCCTCGGGTGTCGCCCCGACAATGTTCGCAAAGGTGTGCCGCAGGTTCACTTCGGCCTGGTCAAACTTATTGAATCTGCGGCCCGACGCCCGGCCTCGAAGCGTATCCGTGTTGATTACCGAGTACATGGCTTGTGCGGCTGACTTGGGCAGCGGTCCGATCGTGCCGGTGTTCAAATAATTGAGCCCTTCGAGCGCCGGGAGGTCGCCGCGAAGTGCGCTAATAATGGGATCGGAATCGGGAATTAGCGTCATGACTGCCGCCGATTGCTGGCACGGATTGCTTGATGCGCCACCTGCTGGGCATCCCCGAAGGTACGAACGCTGCCGCGCAAGTCCCGCAGCCACTTATGGGTGTGGTCCATTGACCCACCGCTCACTGCTGCAATACGCGTCGCATCCGCTCGTGCAGCCTCCCATAGCTCGTCAGCTGAGCCGAACTGACGGGAGGCAAGCCCGTACGCTACGGCTTCCTCACCCGACAACCAACGCCCGGTCAGGACAAGATCGGCCGCCAGGGTAGGTCCGACCACATTATGTAGCAGCCAGCTTCCGTAGATGGCTGGCTGCCCGGCCGTCAGTTCGGGCATGCCCAGCTTGGCGTCTTCGGTGACGATACGGATATCGCAATACAGTGCGAGCTGCAGCGACGCTCCAGCTGCCACTCCGGAAATTGCCGCTATTAGCGGTTTGGGAAATGCAAGGAGTAGCTCGTGGAGTTTAGTCATGCGGTCTTGGAGCACATCGCGTTCGTCGACCGTGAATGACGAGAGTTGTTTGATATCAATTCCCGCGCCGAAAGCACGTTCATGAGCGCTTCTGAGGATGACGACGCTGACGGCGGGATCGACGGCTGCGGCGTCCAGCTCACGGGTCAGGAGTTCAATAAGGTTAAGCGACAGGGCATTGAGCCGCCGCGGTCGGTTGAGGGATAGCTCCCGCACACCGTCCGCGGGTTGGCTGACGCGTAGCTCATCGGCGAGAAATTCCACGGGTTGAGCGCCAGCGTCTAAATCAGGGTTACTGCTCATTCTTCCGGTCTTTTCTAGTTAAGGCTGAGCCCGCCATGCGGGGCTATTCTGGCGGCTGGGGGTTGAGGCCAAGCGGAAAATCTTAAGGGCGAGCCAATCAGTTGGACGGTGTTGCCATCCGTATCTTCGGCCTCGACGATCGCCGCTCCTGCCACCGCGGCTACGTCGCTATAAGAGCGAATCAGTCCGGCAGTAAGCCCGGCGCTACTAAACGCGGTCAGCCATTCCTGCGCAGATTTGGTCCCTAGCACCTGGTTGATTCGACTGTTCAGCTCTGCCCGGTTGTTCACGCGCGCAGTGACATCGTGGAATCTCTGATCATCTCGCCATTCAGGATGCCCAAGGACCTCGCAAAGCTTGCTCCAGTGATCTGGAAGGTGAGCAGAAAGCACGATTGGGCCATCCGCGGTTTCGAAAACATCGGCGGGAGCTGCGTAGGGTGCTTGGTTGCCGACACGTTCCGGCTCAATTCCACTTTGCAGAAACTCCGCTAGTGGCTGTGCCTGCAGGTGGACACCCACGTCGAACATCGAGGTAGTGACCTGGGTGGCAATGCCTGAGCGTTCACGGCCAAATAGTGCTGCCGTAATTCCTGCCAGCAATGCGTAGCCCGATACGGCATCCACGATGGGGAGCCCCACTTTGAGTGGACCGCCCTCCGCTTCACCGGTTACTGACATCAGCCCGGTTTCTGCCTGCATCACGATATCGACGCCGCCGCGTTCTCGGTCCGGTCCCGCTTCATTGAAGGCCGAGAGCCTGGCGAGGATAAGCGCTGGGTTCCGCTGTTGGAGGGCTTCCACGCTCAGCCCCATCGCGCCCAACACACCGGGTCTGAACGCCGAGATGAGTACGTCGGCCTTTTCGATTAGCGAGAGGACTGTCTCGCGTCCCTGCTCGGACCGAAAATCGACAACTAGCGATTTCTTATAGGCGTTATAAGCCGCGAAAGAGGGTGCCGTTCCGGTGCTTTTAGTGCTTCGTGACCGGGCCTTTCGCATTCCGTCCCCGCCTGGGGATTCGATCTTGATGACCTCTGCACCCATGGAACCGAGCAGATCGGTTGCGCTAGGGCCAGCAATGAGCCTGCTCAGGTCGATAATGACGACGCCTGCGAGGGGACCGTTCTGCGTGCTCATGCTGCGAAGCTCGTACCCTGCGCACCGATGTTGACGTCGGGATCGAGCACATTGTCTGCCAGCGACCAGCGAGCAAAGGCTTCGTCGTAGTAGCCGTCCGCTTTAAGTTTTTTCAGCGCGCCGGCCACGGCGTCGCGAAGTCCGTCCTGGTCCTTCTTGACCGTCCAGCCCAGAACTAGAGTGCCTGCTTCGGGAAGATCGACGGCTTCAACCGGCTGCCCCTGGGACTGGACCCATCCAACGTTAAAGTCGCTACCGATATACGTGTCGATTCGCCCCGCGGTGAGGGCCAGTTGCATGGCTGGAATATCTTCGAAGCTCGACAGGGTGGGTGCGTCGGTGCCCGCCTCATCACAGACTGCGGTAAGTACGTCAAGCCGGGACACCGAGCCCTTGACCTCGCCAAAGGTCTTGCCGCACACATCTGCTGCCGAGTTGATCTGGGACGGGTTTCCCTTCCGAACCATCAACACGTTGCCCGAAATCATCGTGTCAATGAAGTCATATTGCTTTTGACGTTCTTGGGTATCTCCGTTGGTGGAGGTCGTCAAATCAATGCGCCCGGAATCCAATGCGAGTAACTGCGCAGCTGTGCTGGGGTACGTTTCCGATTGAAACTCGACTCCCAGAATCTGCTGTACGGCCGCAATAAGATCCGGGTTGAGGCCGCGTACCTCGTCGACATCTTCCCCTGGGAAGTTGATGGGAGGTAGGCCCACACTGGTGGCTGTGCGGACTACACCGGAATCCTTAATTGCCGAGGGCAGCAGATCATGCAGGGATGGATCCACACTGTATTCAGGTGTCAGTTGCTCCTGCGTCGCCAGATCGACCGAGGCCGAGCTGCTTGCGCTGTCTGAGCTGCTTCCCGTCGCAGTGGTGGAGTCACTGCTACTGCAGGCGGACAGTGCCAGCGCGGAAGCCGCCACGACACCTACGACGCGTAAACCCAAGCGTCCGTTCTTACGATTAAGAGTTGGCAGTGCCAATGGAAGACTCCTCAGCAGCGAAAGGTGCGACCGGTGAGCTTCACACGGTCAGTATCAAGTAACTTGATACTTTTTAACACCGCGAGGACGAGGGACGACGAGTTACGTTCTCCCAGATCGGAAGGCTTGACTAGATTTAAGACCTTTAATTATCTGCCCCAAATTACCCCCACTCCCGCCCCTGCGGCAGCGCAATTAGCTCGGTGGTCTGCCACTTGATGGTGGAAATTCTCAACTGAATCAGCCAGGTCTCACCCTCCGCTACCAGGCGATCAATATAGACGCCTCCGGTACTAATTTTGACCGCCTCATCCGGCCTCGCCCCATGTGAAAGTGTGTGGGCCACAAACTCGCTGCGCGCCTCGGCCCGACGCTCCCCGTCCGAACTGGGAGCCTGAAAATCAATCAGCGTATTGAAAAGTAGATGCTGCCCATTGATCCGGCGGCCGTCGTTTTCCAGCAACCGCGCCTTCACCTCATCGGAAGTACTCCGGGCCCAGGCCCCAGCCCCCGCTCCCCAATTGGAATTACCGAAGTCCAAGATGGCGTCATCGGTGAAAATCTCCGCCCAGACGTCCCATCTGCGTTCATCTACCGCCAGCGCGTAGCGGTGGAGCGTGTCGAGAATTCTGCCCCGCGCGAGCATCGCGTCGCTATCGGCACTCATCACGGCATCCTCACATTAGCCGGTAGCGGCTCGGTGCGAAATCGCTCCACAGTAAGGCGGGCCCGCGAGATACCGTCCGGATCCGATGCCACCGCGTAGCGACGAAATACCTGGCGGTGCGCTAATTTCCAGCGCCCCTCCCGCTGCACCAGAACATCTATATAGTCACCGGAGTGCGCCATCCCGGCCGGGGTGATGACGGTGAACTTGCTCCACGCTCTATAGACCCCCGGCCGCAGCTCCAGCGTGATCGGGAAGTCGACGTGATGAGCGGGCAACTCCGCAAACGATTCCACCGAGGCCTGCAACTGCCTCGCGCCTATAAACTCTTGCGCCCCGGCGGTGAGCACAAATTCCTCATCCACAATCTCATCCAGCAACGCCCAATCACTGTTGTCTATGGCATGCCCATAACTGATGAGCGTCTCGTAGATCCCTAGCCGATGTTCATTACTACTGCCCATAGCGCCCCTTTTGGCTTCCCGTCGACGTCCTGGCTACTCGATCCTCTTGTCACAGTAGGCCTCTTATATCTCCCCGGCAGCCCAAATTGGCCAGTTCTCAGAACACGGAATTATCTATCCACGTGTTCGTCGTACTCCACCTGGCTATTGACCACATAATCCCGATGCAGGATAGACCAGTCCTGCAATGCCTGCAGTGGTTTACACAGAGTTACTCCGACATCTGTGAGGCGATATTCAACGTGGGGCGGTATCACCGGAAAGACCGTGCGCGCCACGAGGCCATTTCGTTCCAACCGGCGCAGCGTCTGGGTCAACATTTTCTGCGATACGCCGCCAATAATCCTGCGCAGCTCCGAAAACCGAAGTGCCCCATCCTCAAGCGCAACGATTATCAGCACCGTCCATTTATCGCCCACGAGGTCCAAGATCCCTCGGGTAGGACAGTTGGCATCGTATGGAGTGGCGGTTGGTTCGGCGGAATTTCCCATGGTTACCAAAAGGTGCCTACTTCCTAAATGATAGTGACGCTCCTATCGTAACTAATGACAGGAGCTATACAAGGCTCTCGCATCAAATAAAAGGTAGAACCCATGAGCACAATCACCGTTGTAGGCGGAACCGGATACGCAGGCCAGGCGATAGTGAAAGAGGCGGCTTCACGCGGCCACTTTGTCACCTCCCTCAGCCGCAAGGCTCCCGCCGAGCCCCAAGAGAACGTGAAGTACGTCTACGGAGACGCCTCCGATGAGACCGTCCTTGCCGAAGCTATTTCTGGAGCAGATATCGTCGTTGCCGCACTGGCGCCCCGTGGCGACTTTGTCGACGCCTACCGCCCGACGTATCGCACCATCGCGAGCCTGGCCGATAAGGCGGGCGCTCGGTTGTTCATCGTCGGCGGTTTCTCCACCCTGCGCCCCGCCCCGGGCGCAGATCGGTTTATCTCGGACCCCAGCCAGATTCCGGCGGAGCTGCTACCGGAAATTCTTACGGGCGGAGCGGTAGTACTCGAGGACCTGCCTTCGACGCCGGCGTCGCTCAACTGGATATTTGTCAGCCCCGCGCAGATGTTTGGCTCCTTCGCTCCCGGAGAGGCGACCGGTTCATACAGCTTGGGCGACGAGGTGGCCGTCCATCCCGCGGACGGTGGAGCCATTTCCGCTCAGGACTACGCCTTGGGATTTGTGGATCTTTTCAACCGGGCTGACCTGCACCGCGTTCAGGTCAATCTTGGCTAAAAGCCCGCAACGCAGCCGTCGCACTGGTTTCATCGGAGGGTAGTTAGGGATAGCACATATCAGCCACTGGGGTTCGCTAAAGCCATCAACTTTCAAAGTTAGGTAACCCTGAAGCATCCTAGCTGGTAGTGGTATCCCTACGCTGGATAGATAGCGAGTTAGGCACTAGAACCTACTGGCCGGTAACATAGCCGACAGAAGGTGAGTTCCTAACCCACCCACAGCCATGTTCGACCGAAAGGCCACGACATGTACTCCGTGACCACCGATGCGGTATTCCGCGTCGCGGAAGCCGCCGGCGCCCACGCTGAGTCGGCGATTTCGCCGTTCACTATCACGCTCGGCACCATCGGCGCTCTACTCAGCCTGATCTGCTGGGGATCATTCATCCTCGGTGTCACCGCGATGGTCCGCGCCATCCTCATCGGAAAACCCGAGGCCGGGCGCATCTTCCCGATCTGGCCCCGCGTAAAAACCGTCTTCATTGAGGTAGCCGCGCACACCCGCATGAGCCGATTCCGCACCGTTGGCTGGGCCCACTGGCTCACCATGGTCGGCTTCCTCATCGGTTCGGCCATGTGGTTTGAGGCCTATATCCAGACCTTCAACCCCGCCGGCGGCTGGCCCATCGTTAGCAACTGGTGGATCTACCACCTCATCGACGAGTTCCTCGCCTTGGGAACCATCATCGGTATCTCCACACTGATCTTCATCCGCCAGCGCAATC